>JAOTRN010000022.1:564925-581733 GCA_028566695.1 Bagroides melapterus | reverse complement strand
CAGGCCACACCCCTTTAAAGAAACTAACAGGTGCACAGGCCACACCCCTTTAAAGAAACTAACAGGTGCACAGGTCATACCCCTTTAAAGAAACTAACAGGTGCACAGGCCACACCCCTTTAAAGAAACAGACAGGTGCACAGGCCACACCCCTTTAAAGAAACAGACAAGAGCACAGGCCACACCCTTTTAAAGAAACAGACATGAGCACAGGCCACACCCCTTTAAAGAAACATACAGGAGCACAGGCCACACCCCTTTAAAGAAACAGACAAGAGCACAGGCCACACCCCTTTAAAGAAATAGACAGGAGCACAGGCCACACCCCTTTAAAGAAACAGACAGGAGCACAGGCCACACCCCTTTAATTAGTATATGTTATAGATCATATTCTAAAATATAAATGAAGTGAACAGAAAGTATGTTTCTTAGACTCGTTTCACATTCTTCATGAACATGTTACACCAAACGAGGCAATCGGCACTGATGCAGACTCACAGCATAGAGAGAGCAACAACAACAAAAACAACACCAACAACAACAAAAAATGAGTTTAATACAAAAAAGCCATCAAAGGCCTGAGTTACGATCACACTATTCACCAGAGTGCCACACACTCACGCCTGCATGCTGCTGAAAATCAGAATCAAATTACACACAGACTCCAGAGACACGGCCATAACACGAGAGGGAAATCACCGGGGTGAAGATGTAATGAGTGTGTGTGTGTGTGTGTGTGTGTGTGTGAGAGAGAGAGAGAGAGAGAGAGAGAGAGACCATTTGTGAGCACAGAAACAATTGCATCATTGCTTTAATCACTGGCTTGCAGGATTTTTTATTTCTTTTTAAAGAAAAATTAAATCCATCCATCCCTTTATCTCTTAATCATTATATTCATTCATTCATTCATTCATTCATTCATTCATCCAAGCATCTGTCTATTCATCCATCCACATCTAATGAGCAGATACAGCTGTTGGACAAAATAATGGAAGCTCTCATCGCTGTAGAGGTTAATATTATTCTTGTAGACTGCTGTGAAAAAAATGTTGTGATTATCTACAGTATCTCTCTTGTCCATACCTGCTTATTCCGGGACTACCCGGGTCACAGAGATCATCTGGGGTCATCCCAGCCATCTACAGGCGAGGGCAGGGTACACCCTGGACAGGTCACCAGTCCATCGCAGGGCTGTTGTGATTATCTTTTATTTATTCTTCGTTGCATTAAATTGTCATAAAACACGTCGTGCTCATCAGTACCATCAGTGGTACAGATCATCTGTAATTTTACAGCCCAAATCTATTGTGTTACGAGATCAACAGTCTCCAAGATAAAACATGTCAGGACCTCATCAGAGTAGAAGAACTTAAAGACCCTGATTCAGTCCACAGAGAACTTCACAAAGCAAACACCCACAGAAGAGTTGGACCTTCTAAACCAGTAATCTCAGACACCAGTGTAAAAAGATGGTGTCATGATCATAAAACCTGGACAGCTGAAGACTGGAAGCGAGTGACATGGTCTGATGAATCATCATGTACGTCGTAACAGCAGGTCGAGTTTATAGATGGAGAACCCACCAAGAAACGTACAACTTAGACTGTCTGGTTCCAACTATCAAACACAGGGGTGGATCTGTGAAGATCTGGGAGACCAAATCATGCTGTCCATCATTATCCTACATGGTCATGTTACTGCTGGTGTCATGGTGTAAGCTGATAATGTGCCCGTACACACAGACAAAACAGTTCAGTGTTGGTTTGAGTTTTATACCAAACATTTACATGTAGTTAGTGTTTTCTCACTGAAGTTTGATTTGTTTGTTAGGTCATGAAATATCTGTGAAATAATTTAGTTCCTTCTGTTCTCTCAGTAATAAACACTCTCTTTATTTTCTTTCTCCATCTGAATAAAACAATAAAACACAGCTTGATGTTTTGTTCCAAAAAAAAAACCCAAAACACCAAACCTAAAGTCAGACTTATTACTGCCAGAGCGTCCACCGTACACGTCCCTGTGAACCAGCTGTTACTATGGAAACGACAAGGTATCAGAGCGAGGGTATTAATATAAACCTGCGCTATTGTCTGAGCTGCTGTTAGAGAGAATTAATCAACACCTGATGACCAGAACGTGATTCCTGGAGAAGAGGTTTGGAGGAAATCCCACTTGTCATGGTTTGTGCAGGTTCACACCAGGCTGCTTGACCTCAGTGGTCAGATTTCTCACCCGTCTTCCTGTGAGCTCTCCGCTGCAGCAGCTCCTCCGTCCACAAACGTTCCCATGCGGCTCTTGGAGCACTCCAGCTGACCCAGAGTCCCTGAGATAAACAACACACAGAAACATTTCACGTGGCTCATCATACCCACTTTAGTCCCTTCAGTTAACACTAATTCCTTCCTGCCGAAGTCTTCAAATGTTCACTGATGAAGACCCGAGCACAAAGCTGACTGAGTTCAAAGATGGTGTGATAGTATCCAAGTGGTTCATCATTCTATCCATCCAATCATTTACTCATCCATCAGTTAGACCATCACTCTTTCCAACAATAAGTGTTCTGTATCACTATTCTTCCATCTATCCATCCATATAGAAGGTTAATCCCTACTTACTCGCTTTACCTATATCTCTTACATCCCCTGAATCCATCTGTCCATCAACTATTCATCCACCCTCTCATTCTTCTGTCTGGGTAATCATCTATCTATCTGTCCATCCATCCTTTCAGCAATCTTACAGTTCATCTCTCCATTATCACGTGGCCTCTGGTCAGAAGACGCAATAAAAGCAGCCGATATCATACAGAAAGCAGATGCAGTAGAGGACAGGGGGCTGAGGGGGGCTGAGGGGGTCTGAGAGGGTGTTTAGGGGGAGTCATGGTGTGTGAGATGTATTTCATGTTCATTTCCACAACGCTGGAGTGATCTCTCCTCTCTGATTAAATGACACACTCCTTCATTAGCTACTGATTTGACACTTCATGGGGTTTCAGAAACATTTCTCTCACTGAGCCTTTAACAATCTTTCTTTACTGCTCACCTCGTTTAAAAAGCTCTTACACAGTGCTGGAGCGGAGAGGAATAAAGAGAGACAAGCAGCTCGTTTACAACCAAAATACAACTGACAGCTTTTTAAATATACACTTATACGATCAAATATATCCAGACTCTAAAATAAAAGGATTTTAAAAAGGAGTTGAGGTGAAAAAGTGTTAGAGGACAGATTTCATGAACTGTTGAATCTGATTGGTCAGGACGTGTAGATTAGACACACCAACATGGAGAATCATTCTGAAATTCATTCAAATGAAATCTATATTTATATCCATCCATCCATCCATCCATCTATCATTTCACTCTTCCATCTGTGATTAACATTACAGAAATGTATGATCTTTATGGTTTCTATGGTAACCAGCTCATTCACTTCTAATCCCTGATGTGTGGAGTTTTCTGTAAGGAGAGAAGTCTTTGTCTAACAGGTATTGAAGGAGTCTCCAGTGTCAGAGCTTTCTAACAGTCAGAGGTTGTGCTTTGTGTTTTTTTGGTGACTTGACAAGCTTTCACAGCCATTTTTTATTCCTTTAGTTAGTATCGAATTGATGACATCATAATTTGTTCTTCATTATTTGTTTATAACTCACTGAGGTGTTTAAAAGCCCAGACCGCACACATCAAACAGGAAGTGGGAAGATGAAACTCACTGGGTCATGCAGACATTTAAACAGGATGGTGGCGATGAAAAGTCCTTGGAAAAAAAAAACTCAATTTGCAGCTCGTTTATCCACAAAAATCATCACACCGTGAGCTCTACATCTAATTTACAAACTGAGCTTCAGGACTGTACTGATGCAACCAGAGCTATTATGTAAAAAATATCCTATATTTCCTGTTGGGATGTGTTAAATAAAACCAGTAGTGGGTCCAAAGCAGTCCAATTCCCTGAGAGCAGTGAAGAGCAGTGTGACGCAGCTGGGGAGATGTTTTATTGTGGTTCTTTCCAAGACTTTAATGCAGTCATTATCCATAATACACAGTCAGGGATCCATTATGGTGCAGAAGCCAGACAGAAGCAGGACAAAACCAAACAACACAAATAAAAAAGGAGAAATTAGAAACACTAAACATCTTAAAGCTCCAAATGTAAAGACTAGATATAGAGAATAACAGAAATAAATAATAATAATCAAAGCCTTCACAGGAAACACAGGAATGGAGGAGACTTGACTTCTAAAGATAACGCTCATGCAACGTTATAAAAACATCTGCTGTAATAACGGTGTCCCTAATCACACGTAATTAGAACGTTACACACAAAACGTTCACAGAGAGACACAAACTAGCGCTACGGAAACGTATAAAAACTAAAAGTGGTGCAATGAGTGTTATTCATCTATCTATCTATTCATCCATCCATTCATCTATCTATCTATTCATCCATCCTTTCATCTAACTGTAAAACTATAAGTTGAGAAGATGTTGTTCTGACCTGGGAAATGTTGAGTAACTGTGATTCATCTGTCCTTCTGCTGTACACTACACTGGATCTCAAACCACAGAAACAATACTTCATTCATTTCTTTCCAGTAAGCACTGGTCAAATGGTGGCCAAATGTCCCAGGAACACTGGGCAGGACATGGTAATACTGAGCAGGAGCTGGGAATACTGAGCAGGAGCTGGGAATACTGGGCAGGAGCTGGGAATACTGGGCAGGAGCTGGGGATACTGGGCAGGAGCTGGGAATACTGGGCAGGAGCTGGGAATACTGAGCAGGAGCTGGGAATACTGGGCAGGAGCTGGGGATACTGGGCAGGAGCTGGGAATGCTGTACATCTATGCTAACCTTTTCATGTTGGTTGCTAGAGAGCTAGCTGAAAACTAGCTCATGTCTAGCTAAGTGCACTCACCTTCTCTTCTGAGAGAGTCTGAGGGCTGTTCAGGGGCCGGAGTCGGAGCAACTGGATGGACTCTGAAGTTTCCTGGGAGAAAAATGGTATTTAATTGGGAGCTATAGAAATTAATCTGGATGTTTAGCAAAAAAAAAGCACTGCTAGTACACCAGATTTAATGATTCTGAATAAATTAAAAAAGAATCTGACCGATGTTGGGTAAAATGTGATGTACGTTGAACCAGGCTTTGATAAACGGATAAACAGAGATCAGGAGACCTGAAGAACAAAACAGCAGAGAGGAAAACAATTTAAAATCTCACAATGCACTGACACTGAAAGGATCAAGAGGATCTCAGGTACAGTTACCCACAATGCAATGCACTGAGAGCTCTCACATGCAGCAGTGTGAAGTATGATTTCTTTTGTGTTTATTTTCTCCGTTGTTGTTTATTAACTCCTCTGTTTACTTCCTGCTTTCTCTAATTCCCCCAAATGGCTGATTACACCTGTCTCTTGTCGTTCCTCTCATTATCTTTCATTTGTTCCTCTAATTTTTTCCTTGTTCACTTCCTCGTTTCTTCTTTCTGGTTCCGTTTTGTTCTGCGTGTAGAAATGTCAAGTTAATGATTAGAAATATGAAGAGAACCTTCACAGTCTCTGATCAAATGCACCAGATTTGTGAGCAGGCGTCGAACATGTGAAGACGAAACCAAGTTTACTGAAGTAAATAACATTTAATTCTAAATTCTAGAAAAGTTTATCAAAATGCTGAGATGTGTTTTTTCAGAAATAAATAATATTATGGTTTTATTTTGTTGCCATAAAACTGAAAACAAGTATTAATTTAATCATTTACATTCTGCTCTTCAATTATATTCGTTTGAGTTTGTCTGCCCACTGACACACACACACACACACACACACACACACACACACACAGTAGGACACGTGACCGTGAGACGTCTTGATTTCACGATAAGTGTCGTATAAAAAGGTTAAAGTGTATCAGCATCAGGTTGGAGTGTGTGTGTGAGATTAGTTTCTCTTCTCACTGATGGACTGGTTTGAGTTACAGCTGATGGATCAGATGATCACTGACTAAAAAGAAAAGTGGCTCAGTTTCTTCTCAAGAACTTCCACACCTCCTTCTTTCTTCTCTTCTGATCTGATCTGAGTAGGTTTTATGTTTTCAAATAATAAAGTGGACTGATGTCTTTGTGTGTGTGTGTGTGTGTGTGTGTGTGTGTGTGTGTGTGTATGTGAGAGAGAGAGATTAAAGTGATTCCTCACCAAGTCCTCCTGCTCCGAGGAAAATCCCCCCCACAGCATCGGCGTCACAGTCTTTAGACACACCGATGATGATGCAGCCAGATACGATACTGAGGAGGGACGAGCCCACCCTGAGCCCATGATACTCCCCAATACTGACCGCGTTCATTCACACACACACACACACACACACACACACACACCTGAGACTCACTTACACCCCAGAATAGATCTGTGAAGCAAAAACAGGAACAGGACAGTAATACACACATGAAACACACAAAGTGAGAATAGGAAGAGAGCTGATGGCACAAACACACACACACACACACATACACACACATCTGAAACACATCATAAATTCACCAAATATACTCCTGTAACCCACCACAAACACACACATACACACTCACACACACACACACACGTGCACGCGCACACACACCTGAAACACATCATAAATTCACCAAATATACACATGAAACACACACAGAACAGAAACACACCTCATACACACACACACACACACATACACACAATCGAAACACACCTGAAACACAACCTAAACACACAAAGATCTGAAACACACCTGAACATCTTATTCACACACAGACGTTTACACAGCTGTACAAAGAGAAGAGCTGCTAACCTGACATTCACACACCTAACAAAACACCCCAAACACACACACACACACACACACACACCTGTACACTGGCAGCAGTCAGAGTGTGTGATCAGGAGAGCCAGCAGATTGACTCGGACTCTTCTTCAAGTCCACTGTGTGTGTTCCACTTTCTCCCACAGCCTCATCCATGTTTAATGATCCTGCTCCGGTTTCCTGCGTCACATTCCGGCTCCGGCTCCAGACTAATGAGGACCTGATTGATGAAGTCTAATCAGTGTAACAAAGCCAGACAAGACACTGCTAACAGACCTGTGTGTGTGTGTGTGTGTGTGTGTGTGTGTGTGTGTGTGTGTGTGTGTGCGTGTGTGTGTGTTTCCTTTCATTTCTCCTCTAACTAAATACTACAGTATTTTAATCACATATATACTGATACACACTCCTTTAACACACACACACACACACACACACTCTACAACATTTATGTAGTAAAATACTGAACTGATGAATCTTCTCACTCAGACTGTATGTGATAAATTCACTCGAGTGATAAATTCGACTCATCACGTGAGTCTCATTTGGGAATTTTTCTCTCTTTTTTTCAGGTGAATGATATTTAGGTTCTTTTTTGTTCTTTAAAGTGACTATTACTGTGTTAATTACTGTGTTAATTACTGCAAGGTGTTTTTCAGGTGAGATGAAATATTTGTCACACACTAATATATATATATATATATATATAAATAAAATATATATGATATAAAGTAAAATGTTAAATATGTTAAGCATGTTGTGGATGTGTCGTTGAACCGTGTATGACACCAGCAGCTGACTGGAGGTGTGTGTGTGTGTGTGTGTGTGTGTGTGTGTGTTTTGAATAAACGGGCGAGTGTGTGGGTGCTTTACTACATTTATTACTGAAACGGATTCATGCTGGATCGTTATGACTCAGTTAACACGGATGTAGCTCAGAGTACTGTATGAGGAATGAGACACACACACACACACACACACACACTTCATTCATCTTTTAAATTATTCAAATTACATGCTGTTCCACACACACACACACACTCTCTGGTTACATGGTGAAACTCATCTCAGTAATGACTTGATGTTCCTGATCTTCTGGTGTAGATGTTTTTAACTACAGAGCAGTGAAGACAGGTTCATAACAGAATCATGGTTCAGTGAAGGACACTAGATTCAAGAAAAACTCCACACTGACCTCACAGCGCTGCTGAGTCCTGCTTCTGGATTAGTTTTCTCTAACAGAGGCTCTGACATCAGCACAGCTTTATGTTCATGTACGTTATTGTTTCTATAGCAACGGCTCAGTCACACGCAGCTTTCTTAAAGTAAGGAGAGATTTAGGTTTATTTGTGTGTGATGTGGTGAAGGAGTCTCCAGTGTCAGTGCTGTGTTCCAGTCAGAGGTGACGCTGAAACTTCACAGGACAGAGGAGTTTACACTCAGACTACAGCCACATGAGACTTTAAGCAGCTGAGAAACGGGCGGGGAACAGGACGTGACGTTTTCTATTCGTACATAACGTGGATTCAGATGTGTTTGTACTGTGAAATATTAACACACACATACTGTATATATAATATATATATATTCTATCACTTTAATATCATTAATTAGTTTTCCTCATTGCCATAAAAGTAAAAACTGAATATCAACGTAATAAAAAAGTTTACTTCAGAAGAAAATAAAGTCCTGTTTCCTCTGACACGGTGAACCGAGCAGCTTCTCTCTTTATTTGATTTTTAGAATCTTTTAAAATCATATTATATAAAGTATGATGCAAAAGGTAGCAAAAGGTCATGCCACGACGTGTCGATCTTCTACCGGTCACACGTATTCACGTGATGCAAATTCGCAGGTTAAAGTACAAGAAACTTGAAACTTTTCACAGGAGCTTGTGTTTCTGGTCTGACAGTCTGACACATTCACAGGAGAAATGAATCAGTGCAAAGAAAAGTGCCGTGTGAGAGTAACATTACACTGCAGTTTATTTAGTGAGGCTGGTGTGTGTGTGTGTATGTGTGTGTGTGAGAGAGAGAGAGAGAGAGTGTTTTAGCTGCTAGAACAGAAGTGAAGAAACTGCTGTGGTGTAAGAAGTATAAAAGGCTTGGAGACGTTCTGTTTTGGGAAAATAATCAACTCAATTAAATAAAAGTATTTAAGAATATTTTATAATGTTCTTAAATGACACTTATTAATATTAATATTATTATTTCTACACTCTCATTATGTTTTTTCCACTTCTGTAGCGTAAATGCCACGTGTTAGCGAATAATTAAATGAATTTTCTAATCTCTGATTGACTTTGGACGAAGTTCACTAATCTGATCTCCTCTAATCAGCCGGATTTCCCATGATTCCTCAGGAAGGCAAAGCGAGGCGAGCCGTACATCATCGGGGCCTGAGACGGTCCACAAAGGGCGCCCGGTTACCATAGGGATGACATCACCATGGCAACGGAGGGGAGGCAGGCGGGTGAGTGGGATTAACGGAGGAGAATCGGGTAACGGAGCAACATTCTCACATGCAGGAAGCAACAGTGACACATTTCCCGCTCGGACGCCTCACCCACCCACATCCTGCCGCATGTTTATGAATGAAACACACACTATTAATAGAGGCACGTGTGTGTGTGTGTGTGTGTGTAGCATGGTTTAAATGTTACTAATCTACATATTAATGTGCGGTAAAAAATGTGCGGCAAAAAAAAAAATCCAAATCCACTACAAATGTTTTTTGCATCATTTCTCAGAAATGAAGCTGTTTAGGTTTAATTCGATGTGAAATCTGAGAGACACAAAACAACAAATATGTTGAACACAAACCCACAAGAAAAAAACACAGACACTGAAGATTTGTCTTTAATCCTTCTTTTTCGTCCACCAGATGTCATTTGTTCCAGTTTTTATTTATTGCGTGACTTTGTGAGTTTCTCCTCACTGTGTCAGGTCACTGTGACGTCATCGTTTTAGAATCCAGGATCCAGGTTTGTGTTTAAGAAGGAACACAGGGAGCATCCGGATCGCTCTTTTCCTGTTAGTAAACGTGTGAAAGTGAAACACAGCTAACCTGTAGGTGGCGTTGTGTAACGATGGGTGTATTAAGTGCCTTTAACGACACAAATTCATGCACAAAAATCTCACCAGGTTTCAGCTTTAACAGCACAAATGATTTTTATTTCCCTTCTCACACACACAACATTATCAAACCTCACAACTCTCACCACGTTTCATGCTGCTACTGAACTTCAGATTGACTGAAGGTGTGTGTGGAGTTCAGTCACTCAGTGCTTCTACTCAGAACAGATGGAGCTATCAGGCTAATGTGGCTAACAGGTAATGGAAGCTTATGGCCACCAGTTTAGCCCATTTCACTTAACAGAAGAATGTTTTCTTCGTCTACACGTGATGATTTTGCTGTGACGTCTGCAGCGTATGAGCTTAAACACTTCATCATGCCTCGTAGGTGTCGTTGATGTCAGTGTTTAGAAGTAAACATTAAACACCAACCAGGTTTGTGGTTAAAGGGGAAATCGTGTCCATGTCATTTGGCTCTAGCTCTTATAAACACTTTATAGGCTCTGATGTAATGTTCATGTGGCTGAGTGCAAACAATTAGAGCGAAATAATATTAACGCAGAGCGAACTGCAAACGGAAAGCCTGGTAGCGGAGGAGCGGAGTGGATAATGACGAACGTTAAGTGGAGGTTGTTGAAGGCTGTGGGCGTTACTGCACTGAGAGGAAATCAGAGGAGATTACGAAGACCTGACAGTAGCTAATTAGCCTTGCTGGACCGCAGGCAGATCATTTAGACATCAATTTTATTCTACAAACGCCCCTGAGCTGCCCCTGCCTGCCTTTTACCCCTCACCGACCATGAGTCCACACACACCGAGACATCAGCTGTGAACTCAATTACCTCCACAAGGAAGAGAGGAAAATCAGCCACAGATCCATTTTACAGCTCTGACGCTCCGTATGTGGAGGAGACGAGTGCAGGAAAGTGAGAGATGGAAAAATACCAAATAAAATATTGAATTTCTGCATATAATCAGTAGTTAATTAATAAATAAATATTTATTGTATGCATGAGAATAAAAAATAATTGCGAATACATTTTTTTTTTTTACTTTTTTTAAATTCAGTAAAACAAGCTTCATTTTTCATATCTATATATTTAATCGTACTGAGGTCTACCTATTTAAAACAGATATTTAAAAACATTTTAAACATACAACAAAAATGGAAGAAGAAGAAGAAGAAGAAGAAGAATACAGATCTACGGTAAAATAAATCTTCACTGCTCAATGTTCAAAGATTAAATGCCAATTAGTAAAAGTGTGATCTTTAATGATCTTTAGTGATAATATAATCATTATAAAGGGACCTTGTGACTGTAGAGGAGCTTCAGGAGTTCAGGAAGTTTCAGACACAGGTTAATAATCATAAAACAATAAGATGAGACTCAGTAATAAGATCAGAGCAGCTTTTATCGTTCAGGCATGACTTCATGAATTAATTATAATGTTTGTCTGGTTTTCTTTTGCTCTGTGGATCCCAGCGTGTTTCAGGACCTGCAGCGTGAGAAACAGCCTTCAATCATCCTGACACTGCAGTCACAACCGATCACTCACTTTCTCTTTTATTCATTAAACTCTCACGTCTTTCTCGGTGTTTCATCAGTGAGCATCAGCTTCTTATCTGTGGAGAATCTCTAAATCACTGAAAAGCATTTATATTTATGTATATGCTAACAGCTAGCAAGCGTTGCTAAATATCATCATCTAATGACCAACACCTGACGCGAACATCAACGTTATTAACATTAGAATCTTTCAGTCCGCATGAACACAGTAATGACTCGTCACATCATCAGTGTAATGACGGTGAACAGCGACATCTGCTGGTCAGAAAGGAAACCAGCGACAACTTCCTGTTTGGTGACCTCACAAATAATATGCCCCATAGCTATGAATGGTTTTTTTTTTTATTGTAATCTCCTTTTATTAAACACTTTCATTTTTATCCAACACAAACATCTGTCATACATCTCACCTCCAATGTGTTGTGAATTTTTGACACATTTCATGACCAAAAGCAAATTCTTCTAATTATCTGAAAAGTGAACTCAGCAGACCTGGCAACCCGAGTCGGATTAAATCCATCAGGGTGTCGACTGAGGACGTTTCTTTTTAAGAGATAAGGCTCAATGAAAACCTGAATCTGCATAATTTCTCATATATCTATAAAACTTTTCTTTGATTTTTTTTTTCAAGAAATCATACAACACTTTTTTGTTTTAAAAGACATCAAATGAATAAATAAATCCCATAAAAACTATAACTATAAAGACTCATTCTCCAAACCGATCCTGCGGCCTGATGTTTCTTCACTTCCTACATAATGAATTTTCACACTGATTATGCGTTATATACTTTGTGTTTTGTATTTTTTAGCTTTAGCAGTGATTTACAGTACATAGAGCTATTAAAACGTGAACTTTTCGTGTTAGCTAGTTTGAACACAGAGTGACTGTGATTGTAAAACAGAGACTTTTTTAGTTTTTAAGAAAATTTCCAACTGTTCCATTGTTGTTCATTTACTTTTGATCCGTTAACGTAAAAAGTGATTATGTCTTCCACAGTGAAAGGTGCCAATAATTCTCCCCTGACTGTAAATATAAAACTAGATTAGTAAGATGTATAAAGTTCTTCTCTTTCAGATGTCAGGTACGTGTGTCAGGTTTTATTTCCTGACAGGAATGTTGTATGTAAAGTATGTAATCATGAATCAGAGATACAGAACATGATGTCATGAAATTTTTCAACAAGGTGCTGCCAAAATGTCTTTTAACATGCTTCACATGCCTCAAGTGGATAATACTGTAAGAACACAGCTGCTAAGCAACTAGAAAACAGAAACGCTAAGCACAAACGATAAAAGATGGAGACTAGACAGAACTATCAGAAATATCAACATTTAGCTCAGATACAATTTTATCTGTCTAGGAAAAGATTCTATACAGATAAAATGACTACTATTTAGCACCAAAGGCTAATGAAACTCCCATGAGTGCTGACAAATTAATTTATTTTCTAATTCACACGTTGAATGTCTAAAGGAAATGACATCACTGCCTCTTATAAGAAAATTATATTGTAAATAGCTTGATTTGCTAGCATGCTAGCTAATATCATGATGAATCTCTCATTCATTCATTGTCCATATCTGCTTATTCCAGGAATACCCAGGTGAGGCAGGGTAGACCCGGAACAGGTCTTCAGTCCATCACAGCCGCATTCACATTCACACTCACTCCTATGGGCAATTTAGAGTTGCAAATGTCTTTGGACCGGGTGAGGAAACCAGAGTACCTGGAGGAAACCACAGAAACCAGGGTAGAACATGCAAACTCCACACACACATGGTGGGGGCATGAATTCAACCCCCAGCCCTGAAACGTGCTAACCACCAAGCCACCAACCACCAAGCTAACCACCAATCCTGCCCCTGCAGGATGAATCTTATATTGTGTAAACAGGTGTCTAGGTTCACTAGCAAGCTAGCTAGCTTTTAGCCTAAATCAAGTATTATGAAAGCCAGTAGGTTGTAATGCCATGCTAAACAAAGATATTTTAATAATATTTTAATAGATGATTAAAGCCAGAGTGTAACATGTGGAATATAGTTTAAAACTGAACTGATAAAGCTACAATATTTCAGTTTAAAGCAGGTTTGGATGTATTTACGATGTAGATGTTAGGAAGAGGCATGTGACTGACCGCAGGACAATAAACAGAGACGTCTTGTCTCTCTCCTGAACACGGCTGAATAAACCACTGCTTCATTCCCATGACCAGGAAACTCGATTTGTCCAATTTTCCAGTTTAGTATAAATGAGAGAGACAGTGAAGGTAAATAGATGTTTGTAGAGATTTGTTGTGTTGAATATCAGCTGTGTGTGTGTGTGTGTGAGAGAGAGAGAGAGAGTGTGTTAATAACTTTAGCAGGGAATTTATTCTCACATTGCTCAGCACATAACAGACAGAAGTGTGTAGAACACCACAACACGGTCCTGACTGCACCCGAGACCACAACAGATCAGACGCTAGACCCTAGATTTAGGGTCAACACTTATCTGTCCTCTTTGTGTTAAAGTTCTATGTCTGAACTCACATTTTCACATTTATCTGTTGTTTTTATTTGTATTTATCTTGTGTAGAACTCAGACTAGTTTTTTTTGTAGGTTTTTGAGATTTAATAAACTTCACAATTTTGTTTTAATATAAAGACTTTCTCATTAATATTTGTTAGCGTAAAAATGAGTAGTTTGGAGGGTGCCAGTAATTTTAGAGCTGGTTGTAGTCATGATGTCAGAGAGAACAGGATGTTCAGTCTAGGCTAATCATCATGAGGCTAACTCTTATATTGTGTAAGCAAGTAGCTAAGTTTGAGAGTAAACTAGTCAATCCAAATAAGCTGCAGATTCAGATTTTTGCCCTCCCACCATGTCCGGATTCTTCTAATTCCTCTCAGATTGTTTCCCTCCTCCTGTTCTCCTGCATCCTTAGCAATGCCACGCCCAGAACCAGCAGAACGAGTCTGACCTGCGACGCTGCAGTCCAGCGAAACTCCAAGAGAACCAGAGAGCACTGATCCAGAGGCACTTATCATGAGCTGATAGTCATCATGGTCAAGTGCTTAATTCATGGAAAGCAACGTGAAGACATTTAGGAAGAAGAAAACACACACACACACACACACTCAGGAACTGAGGAGTTGTACATCAAAAGCTGTAGTGTTTTTTTGCATTATAATGGATGCACTTCATGACAAAGAGCTCTGATTTAAACTGATTTACGAGGAAAAGAAATGAAAGTGAAGCCACTTCGAGATGCTTCATAAACATCTTTATGAAGATCAGATCTGCAGCCGGTTTCAGTCTCACGACTCTCACTGACCATCAGCATTCTGTTTCACCTCGAACTGAGAGATGCTGCACACTGCTGTCTCCAGGGCTGAACCTCACACGTCAATCAAAACCTCACACAGTGGCTGAAGATTAAAACCCTGTGAGATAAAGACCATAAAATCAAAATTGATATTAAAATCATTCATTCAGAAAAGAAGAAACATTCATTTCAAACATTACAAACAAGTGACAGGTATTATTTAAAGAAGGATATATATATACTTTCTTTTTTAAACTTTCTGTTGAATTGTAATTTCAGACATTATAAGTCCAGAACTGAATATTAATAAACACAAAAAAATCACAAAACCTCAAAAAAGCCCAAATTTAAAAAATAATTCTACTGAAAAGTCAACAAAAAGGTAAAAAACTCAAATTATTGCTGAAATGACAACAAAAAGAAATTTAACGTATTTACGGAATTCTAAAACAGATTGTAAAAATAATTAAAGAAAAATACGTAAATACAAACACACTAAATAGATGGCTATTAATCTTGAATTTTTGTCATTTTTGTATTTCCTAGTATAATGTCTATTATTAAAAGCGTTATACAAATAAATTTGAAAATTGAAACAAAACTCCTGTTGTCAAGAAAAATAAAAAATTCACAAGATAAATCTCAAAATGCATAAATTTGAGTAGTGTATAGTGTACATTGTGTAGTGTGTAGTGTGTAGTGTACAGTGTGTAGTGTGCAGTGTGTAGTGTGCAGTGTGTAGTGTACAGTGTGTAGTGTACATTGTGTATCTCCATCCAAATATTTCTGCTAAATGTTTCACTTCTAAAGCTGTTACAGCAAACTACGAAGCTCTCTGTGTGTGATTTGTTGCTTGAACAATACAGCTTTTCATTATCACACACACACACACACACACACACACACACACACACACACAGATCTGCCCTCCCCTAAATATCTCACCCACTTCTTCAGCATAACAGAAGCAAAGCAGTGCTGAAGATCAGGCATTCTCTCAGCAGCCAGTAGGAAGCCTGGATTTGCTTGCAGTGGGCGTGTCTAGTGCAGGGTGTGGTTGAAAGGAACAGGTGGGTGGGGTTTCAGCGTGTGCTAACTTTTACTCTCACTTAAATTGAGAGCTGAGATTCTCATTCACTCCTGTTCTGTCACTGCTAACAAACATACCTTCATTTTCTGTTTTTTTTTTCCTCATGCTGCTGGAAACAGTGTTTAAATGAAGACTAACAGGACTGAAGCTCAGAAACAGCCACATTTCCTCTGAGTTTGGAATAGGCCCAGATTTGAAGGATATTTGTGCAAGTGTTTGGGACATTGGGCCTGAGGTAAGAAGAAAGTTACTGACCTACTTCACTGATGAACACTTTAACTTCATTTCTTCACATGTGCTCTTCCTTCCTTCCTTTTAAAGTAGAGAAGAAATTAAACACTGTCTCTCCTCATATTTACACTTTAATCTGATTTTAAACTCGTCCTCTCTGAGACTCTATCTGTCTTTTCATCACTCGCTCCGGTCTTCGTATACCTGCATGACTCGCTCGGCTCCTCTTCACCTCACCTGTCTGACTGGCTTTACTCACTTAGTCATACATTCATGCTAAAGGGAAAAAACACAACTCTAATTATTCATGTCTTGTAGTTTTAAATAGACATTTTCTGATATGTTTTTGCCCTGGTGTCGATGAACAGGGGCTTTTTTCTGTCAGGGCAGGAAGTTTGTTTTTTACACTTTTTTTTTTATATACTGGGAACTTTTACAGCTTTGGTGGATTTAATTTCATCACTGAACTTAATTGAATGAATCGGAGGAAATACTGAACTGTCTTTTGACCAGGATCTTAATTTGTAGACAGTTTGTACAAACTGACAATTGATTAAACATTTTAGAACAATTTAATAGAAATAGGAGAGCTATTAGAGACTCTTAAATAATTATTAAATAATACTACTTTAATATCAGTTTTTTTGTTTAGATAAAACTGAAGGGAGAATTAACAGAGAATTGAAAACCTGATCTCTCTCAGTGATTATTTCTAT
>JAOTRN010000022.1:462856-477827 GCA_028566695.1 Bagroides melapterus | reverse complement strand
AATCTAATCTAATCTAATCTAATCTAATCTAATCTAATCTAATCTATAAGGTATTGTTATAGTATAATACGTGTTCTCAGCAGTGTTCTGTAAACACCACAGTGATTTCTGTTGTCACGGTGATGATTGTGATGATGTCGTGTGTATGAACATGAAGCTCACGCAGCACGAGTCACTGGTGGCTCTGTTCGACAACCAGACGTGGTACAAACACGGCGTGTCCGAAGCCTTCGAGTTCTCCAGTCAGCATCAGGCCTGGAAACACCCGCAGGTCAGCGTCTTCATCACCCTCCTCCTCTTCATCGTCATGAAGGTAAAGTCCTGCTCTGTTACTGCACCATGACCGGAATCTGTAGACACACAAATAGAGACATTTAAATATATTAAAGAAAGAACAAAAGTTTTAAGGCGGGGCAGTGTGTGGTGGGCGTGGCCTGGAGTTACAGTTCATACGGTTGCTCTTAAAAGATAAAAAGAAATGAGTTTTTTTTACGGTTCAGGACTGATGTTTGAGAAGTGTGACATAACGACTGTAATGAGATGTGATTCTGATCTTTTGAATAATTCTCGTGTTGTGATTCAGGAGAATGTTGTTGTTGTTGTTGTTGTTATTGTTGTTTTTCCTCACACACAGTTCTGGATGTCGGCGGTTGCTACGACGATGCCGGTTCCGTGTGGTGCCTTCATGCCCGTTTTCCTCATAGGTGTGTGTTCCAGCTCCAGCTCCATGTTCCAGACGTGCTCCTTCACCTGCTTCCCCTCTGTTCATCTCTCCTCTCAGTCCATCATCATCCTCACGAGCGTTGAGATGAAGAGCGCTTCATCATCACTGTACACTTCACACACCTCCAGTTCCTCATCACACAGTTTAGCT
This sequence comes from Bagroides melapterus, assembly GCA_028566695.1. Taxonomy (NCBI): domain Eukaryota; kingdom Metazoa; phylum Chordata; class Actinopteri; order Siluriformes; family Bagridae; genus Bagroides; species Bagroides melapterus. The sequence goes on along the minus strand of JAOTRN010000022.1, from coordinate 476,953 downwards.
GCATTAACACTCTGTTAACTTGTTAATGCTTGACAATGATTTAGCTGCATTTAGTTTCTACTTTTTTACAAAATTCTTTTGTTTGTTAAAAACATCACAAGGCTAAAGTTTATCTACTAAATAAATCCTAAACATTACACTTAATAAACATTCACCTCCTGATATGAATCAACAATAAACAAGCTCTCGGGATTAGCCACAGAAACCACGACATCAACACTAAGCTGCTTCTCAACACTATGACGTCATGAAGGTTCTCTGAAGGACGTGGATGAAGGAGCGATGTGGAAAATCTCAGCGCGTTTTTATTTCTTTCTCTTTTTCATGCCATCTTCATCCTCATTGCCAAGCAACCATCCGTGTGTGATCGTTCTGTCCTGTGAGTATCATCTACACATCCTCACTTCACTCACTTATTCCCATAAAATTTATAAACAATTAAATAAACAATTAGCTAAAGTTTAGCTGTTAAATTCAGCAACAGTTAACTCTTAGATAAACAAGCAGCTGAAGGCTAATGATTTAAAACTTTAGAAAAACTTTTATAAGATCCTCAAATGAAGTTTAGCTGTTACATTCGAGAATCCTCAGAGTTAGCGCTCAGGTGATCAGTAAAAACGGAGCTACTCACCTTCACTAATTATACTATTAATAAAAGATTTCCTAGCTTAAGTTTACAGTTAAATGATGCTTTTAAAGCCCTTGAATTTTACTGTAAATAATCAAACAAGCCACTAAGTACGAGTAAATAACTGAAGAAAAAAATGACCTATTCCAGATCACCAGATTGTTATATAAAAAAATCACCTGGCAGAAATTTAGCTACTAAATGCTACTAAACCTTAACATTAATTTTTCAGTCAGCTGAGGAGTAGCTACTCAATGCTACTAAAATAGAAGAATGAGAAATTATCACTGAGCTAAGAAAATTATCACTGTTTTAGCCGCTAAAGTCATTTAGCTAAAGTTTAACTAAAGTAATTTTACATAGTTTACTTTTAATAACCAAGCACTAAGCTAAATATTTTAAATGTTTACAATTTACAATGTTTACTTGTTTAATACAAATAAACAGTAATTAAACAGTAATCAGTAATTAAAAGGTAAAAGCAAATAACAACGTGTTTAATCTACACTCACAGTAAATATTTAATATTTAGTATTTAACATTTAATATATAATGATGTGATATATTTGACAATTAAAACCTTTAATAATAGGAATTAAAACATGAAAGTCTTCAATAACGTGAGTGTTTAATAACGTGAAAGTGTTTAATAACGTGAAAGTCTTCAATAACATGAAAGTGTTTAATAACGTGAAAGTCTTCAATAACGTGAAAGTGTTTAATAACGTGAAAGTGCTTAATAGCGTGATCGTCTTTAATAACGCGATCGTCTTTAATAATGTGAACGTGTTTAATAACGTGAACATCTTTAATAACGTGAACGTCTTTAATAACGTGATCATCTTTAATAATGTGAGTGTTTAATAACGTGAACGTCTTTAATAACGTGATCATCTTTCCTCAGGTGCTGCATTTGGTCGCCTGGTGGGTGAAAGCATGGCGGCTGTGTTCCCTGAAGGTATTCATAGTGACAGCACCGTATATCCCATAGTCCCTGGTGGCTACGCTGTAGTAGGTGAGGGTTACATTAAATATCTTTATTTTAATATGATGGAACATTTTATTCATTAAAAAAGTTTTATCAATAACTCACATTATTTATATACAGCTAGTTTGCCTAACAAGCTAACCAGTTAGCCCACTAGCTCGCCTTAGCAGGCACAGAATCAGGTAACAAAGCTAAAGGAAAAATATTTATATATATATAAATATCGAGATTTATTTTTTCTGTGCAGATTTTCAGATATATTAATATATATTTTTATTAAAAATGAGATCATTTACAGTAAACAGCATAATGTTAAGAATTAACTTCCAAACATGTAGCTTAGCATCGTTATGTGGCGCTTTTAAGGATTGATAATTCATAGACATTTTCAGAGACGTTTTACACACCAAGTAAAAATGTACAAAATTTTACATGTTCATAAACAAGTTTAGCAAATTTATTATTTTAATAAGTAACGATGACGTCAACGTGAATTCTAGTTAATTATATTTATTACATTTTATTTATCAGTTTATATACAAATATATATAAATATAATAACCAGTAGCATCAGTAATCAGTAAGTTGTATTTTATTGTTCTATAAACTGTCTTTTAAATGTTTTTTTATGTTGTCTCGAAATTTGTTTTAAATCATAAAATAAATGTTTTATATAAAACTCATAAGATTCTGACAGTTGGCTTATGGCTAAAAGGTTAAAGAGGATCAGCATGTGACACGGTTTAAAACCAGCTTTATTCTTTTGTTATAGTTGATTTATAAAAGATAAAATCCTGAGAAACAGATGACTGGATGAATCTTCCAGCAGGTTGCTGCTGAACACCGTGTGTTTATCCAGAGGCTAATTTCAGTGCAGCTGGTGGAATTCGCTCAACACGTGTCATGAGTGTAAAAGGAAATCAAATAGCTGTCGGGTTCCTGGTTGTTGTGTAATTTGATGAGTGTGTGTGTGTGTGTGTGTGTGTGTGTGTGTTGAGGTGCTGCGGCGCTTTCCGGAGCGGTCACACACACCGTGTCCACAGCGGTCATCGTGTTCGAGCTGACCGGTCAGATCTCTCACATCCTGCCTGTGATGATCGCCGTGATTCTAGCCAACGCCGTGGCTCAGAGCCTCCAGCCCTCGCTATACGACTCCATCATCAGGATCCAGAAACTTCCGTACCTGCCGGAACTGGGCTGGGGTCAAGAGTGAGTGCTTTCCCCCAATGTGTGTTGATTGTTTTATATTAGCAGCACATGCCAAAAGGTTTTTATTTCTCTTTATACCTCATATATGTTCATAATGTTATTTAAACCCAGAATGTTCTGGATACAGGTTACTTCCTGTTTGTCACTAATAGCAGCTCAGCTGTGTGTCCCCTCAGCTGTGTTCTCCTCTGTCCTGAAGGTTTCAGAAAACTTCCAGCTTTACCTCTGACGCTGGAGACTCCTTCCGTACAGGATAAACACACGTCTCATCTGTACAATGAGCTGTTGCTATGGAAACGATAGAAAGCTCATTAATATAAACCTGCTCTAGTGTCAGAGCCGCTGTTACAGAAAACTAATCACCTTCTCTTCTGACCAATCACAAGGTCTGTTCCCTCACTCTATAGGAAGTACAACATCCGAGTGGAGGACATCATGGTGCGAGACGTACGTTACATCACGCTGTCCTCTACGTACCGGGACGTGCAGGAGGCGCTGGTGACGGGGCAGCTGAAGACTCTCGCTCTCGTGGAGTCTAAAGGTGAGACTGCGCTAATGAAGTGATTATGGTGATGTCTGTCCACACGGTGGCCATCTTGGCCATGCCCTCCACCTTTTTATTTCAGAAGCATCATCTGATTGAGAGAAACAGCTCAACATCATCACACTTTGGTTCCTCTTTATGTTCAGAGTCGATGATCCTGCTCGGCTCTATCGAGCGTTCTCAGCTCCAGTTCTTGCTCTCAGAGCAGATCGGTCGAGGTCGGAGGTTGGAGTACCTGAGAGAACGAGCGCAGGACAACGGCGCCCACGTCCCCCCTTCATTATCCCAGAATTCCTCACCAAAAGCCAGTCGTGGCGTCCGCTTCCTGGTAAGTCATGTGGGGAATGATAACCGCTGCTAAAGTTTTCACAAATTAAAACGTGTCAATGCACCAATCAGGAAAGATCCAGGACTAAATCTCCGCCCCTTTTCAGTTTTGTGTAAGAGATCGTATTTGTTGTGTGTACAATTGGGAATAAAGTTTGTGGGAATATTGTTGCACTTCATTACAGATGTGAGTAGAACATTGAGTGTAATCTGTTTAAATGTTTTGACTTTAGATCTCCACAGAGGAATCCTCCTTCAGTTCAACTCTCACCAACTCCCAGATTCCCCTGAAGTCTGCGCTGAAGACCGTGTCGTCCGTCAGCAACACCGACACCCTGAACAGTACGTACACCACGAGCACCGGACGAAACAGGAACCTGATCATTATTATAATGTCTCATGTATCAGAGAACACAATGTCAGAACCAACGAGTGAGCTGTTACTGTAGAACCACAACGTGGTTAGCACTCACTGTGCTGCTGGTACAGATGATTCATCAACACCTTCTCTTCTGACCCTTCAGAAATTCAGCTCGAGTAAAGACTCAGCACATTTCAGACCTCTGCTCTACACTGTGTCGTTCCCTCGCTGACTCTTTACTGCATTTTTATTCTTCTCGTTGATTCAGGTTCTCCGACTCCTTCCTGTGGAGAATCGGTGAAGGAGCAGGTGGAGGTAAGGTTGTCTTCCGTATAAAACGTCTGTCTCCATCAAAAACTACCCTAGTATGGTAACACTAACTTAGCAATCAAATGCTAACCTAGCATGTTGGAACTAAACTCTAAACTACATGTGTGTTCTGTACTAAGCTCCAGTCTACAGAGATGCTAAGATCTCTGATTGATATGATTTCAGGAAGCTCCTAACATCGAGGACGACATGTCCACAGCAGAGGTTAGTGTCTCAGGCTAATACAAACAATACAGCACAAACTGCTTTCGTGTTCATTTATTAAAGTGTTAAATAAGTCCTCTCTCACGCAGACCTGCTCTTCTCTTCACCGTGTGGACGTGCTTTAACAGACGTCAGAGCTCATCAACCAGATCAGAAAGCATTTACAAGAGATAACAGGATATCGTCTCAGAGAACGATGTCAGAGTAATTCTGTGTCTCGTGAACAAACGCTAACTCGCAGAAAACCTCCACAAAATAGTGGGTAAAAGTGTGTAAAAGCTAGTTAGTAAGCTAAGCAATTAAGTTGGAAGTTAACCAAGTAAGTGAAAAGTTTAGATTTCCTTCTCACAAAATCCGTCACAAATTCTTAGAGAAGAAGAAGAAGAGCACGTTTACACGAGAGCCGTTACAGTTCTGCAAACTAACACACTTCTCTCCGACTTTTAATGCCATAAAGATGTCTTTACCCCAGATAGCTGAGTGGGAGGAGCAACAGCTGGAAGAAGCGGTCTGCTTTAACAACTGTAAGATAGATCCCGCCCCTTTCCAGCTTGTCGAACGAACGTCTTTGCACAAAGTAAGCTTGTCTGCATCTCGCTCTTGTATGTAAATTAGTATGTAAATAAGAATGTAAACATTATAACATTAGGAAATTGTAAAATATTTCTATTTTAACTGAATCCTCATAAGTACAGTCCTGATCATTTTAACAACAAATGTTTTTATGCTTACACAGTAAAAGTACTGTAATCTTTTGAGGGGGCGGGGCTAAGTAGTTACAAATCCTTCTTCCGGTTTTTGATTTCCAGCATTAATTCATGACGGTAAACTAAACTTTTCTAAACGTTGTGGTTCGGGTTTTTCTCTGAAATGGTTTAACAGTGTCCTGAGTTTCCGAGTTTCCTAAACTGTGTTTGGTGTTTTTGATTTTGGCTGTAAATCACAGACACACACCATTTTCTCGCTGCTCGGTTTGGATCACGCTTACGTCACGAGCACCGGGAGACTTGTCGGAGTCGTGTCGTTGAAGGAGGTGTGTGTTCTTTTAATACACTAACACAGTGAATGTTTTGTGTCGGAATTAATCTGATATGAATTTAAAGAACATATATACGATTTTCTGCAGCTACGCAAAGCCATTGAGGGCTCTGTAACGGTCACTGGCGTGAAGGTCCGCCCCCCTCTGGCCAGTTTCCGTGACAGCGGCACCAGCAGCAGCGTTTCTGAGGTGACCGAACTCCACAAGCTCTGGAGTCGCCACAGGAGTCTGCCGTTACCACGGGAACCCAAAACAGCCACTGAGCTCTGCGACGAGCTGGAGCATCCGTCCGAGAGCAGCGTGCTGAACGAGACGGACTGCACCGAGGTCTTACACAGCGAGGACCAATCAGAAGCCTCGGTGGCGGAGGAGACACAGTCAGAGATCGAGAACTGTTCAGAAAACTTTTCCGAACCGGCCGAAGAAAATGACTCGGGCCAAACCGAGGAACTAACATGTGAAATCGACTCGTCACCCGCGGAGGAGCAGCCGGAATGACAGCCGCTGTTTGTTATTTAATGCACGCTTACGAATCGAACGTACTGCAACATCCACGCACACGACCCTGACTTCAGACTAGCGAGCGACAACACAACAGCTCTTTCTTTGTGTTATGCTAATTAGTGAATCAAAACAATTCCACTCAATTCCTCTAGGTGATGTCACACTGAATTAGTTGTTAAAAAATGAGGCAGAAGTCTAACAGGCATCACTATAACGCTAACTCCTCATTTATCGCTAACTACCGAGACATTTGGATTTAAAGAGCACACGGTTCATCTTTAACACTGATTAGCTGTGTGGTGTGACAGCTACCAGTCTGGAAGGGTGAAGACTAAGACTATGTCCAGCATGCTAAAGCTAACAGAAACATCTAACTGGTTAGTGTCACCATGTAATATAAACAAAATGAAAATAAATTTCACAAAAATAAAAAAGGGTAATAAATGGTAGAAGTGTGAAGGGGATCTGAGCGTCTTGTCGCTTTCCAGTCTGAACGCTGGGTGAATTCAGGGTCGAGGAGGAGCACGTAAACAGAGAGGCACATTCAACATGTCGATTCCGCTCACGTCCACGTGAAAACAGAATGTATAGACGCCATAACATAAACAACATTTATTAGGCAGGTGCCAGCGTTATCAAATATTATCACAACGTCAAACTGGAGCAGCAGCTGATTAACAGAATTATGGGTTTGCTTCTTTCAGCTGTCCTTGAGCTGTTCTCCAACTGGACATACTTTATTTCAGGAGCACAGGCACTGGCCAAAAAGGAAAAAAAAGGGAAAAAAAAAAAAAAAAAGGCCAATATTTTTAAGCAGCTACGATGACAAATATTGCGATAGATTGTACTGTGGATTATTCACACATGGCTGTGTGTATGTGTGTGAAAGAACGTCAGATTATGAAAGGAGGAACAGTGTGTGTGTGTGTGTGTGTGTGTGTGTGTGTATGTGTGTGTTTGCATAACTGAAGTGTGTGACTCAGCTGCACACCGAACCCACGTCCTCCATCTGGAGCCGACACTTTTCATCTGTCACCGAGAGCTAAGCTACAATTTGACTCTAAATTTAGTCACTTAATCGCCGCAGTGACGATCAGAGAGAGGAAAAGGCAGAAGAGAACGGACGGAGAGACAAAAGATGGCAAGAAGAAGAGAGGAGGAATGAAAGAGAAAGAAAGAGCGGACGAGGTCGAAGGGCGGAAACGCTTGTTAGGCTCACGATACAAACAAGCTGAAAGGGGATAGTGAGAGTAATTCACACACACACACACACACACACACACACACAATAAACGTGCTGATGTGTTATAAAGGACCCTTCACACACAGGACCAAGTCCAAACAGCAACGAGTTCTAGCTCACATCTCACTGTTACCATGGCAACTGTGTCATCATCACAACACAACAGCGTTCTCTGTGTTAAGTCACACGTGATAGACACACTCACATTAGCATTGTTCCTTCATCTGATCAGATCAGGCTCACCAGCTCAGATCAGCAGAAAAAACACAACAATAAAGTAAAACAGCACCGTAAGGTTCAAACATGAGCTAAATCCTGTCAAAGACCATGTTCCTGTTGGTCCTAAATGTGTGTCATATCAAAATTTGCCCCTTTTATCTGAGGTTCTTCTGGCATGTAAATGTTTCCATATTTAGCTAGCAAGCAATAAAAAAAATCAGCTCCAGCTTTAACCAATTTTTCACCAAAATATTACAAATCAAAATGAATATTTGGACAAAAAATTCTATTTCTTTGGATAAAAATTAAAACCTGAGCAAAAGGTGTGGTAATGAAAGGCTCCGCCCCTAAATTCAGCTGGAGTTAAAACCAGGTGCTGAATCCTTCAGTAGGACAAAACTATGGATGGCTGAAAAAAGCACAGCTTTATATATAAAGATCTTTGTGCAAAAACTTTTACACCCTCTCTCTCTCACACACACATGCACATACACATACACGCACACACACACACACATACACACGCACACACACACACACACACGCACACACACTTTCATATGCAAAGCAGCAAAATGTTGGATTTAGGATTTTTAGAAGTTTTAGAAGTCTATAGAGAACAGAGAACATTTTTCACACACAGATGACCAAACCACAGGACTTCCACTTAACATCCACTAGTGAAAACCTGAGCGTATTAACATGGAGAGAAGACCAGTGAGTGTCATGTGAAGAGGAAACCATTGTACTGCATGTGGAGCTGTTCAGGAACCCAGATGAAGAATGCGGCTCCTCATCGTCAGCCATCTTGGAATGAATCAGCTTGGACACACCTCTATGGTCTAAAATGGTAACAGCGCCACCTACAGTACAGGAGCACTAATATAGGCGTTTATAAAAGTGTTGTGGTCTCTGTGTTAAGTACACTGAGGTGTTAAGTTGGATTAGATGTGCTACCAAACTTTATTTACATGCAAAAGCTCTTCATCAGGTACTTGAACTAATACATGAATTTTTTTACCTCTGAGGCCGAATTCGGTCGAAGCTGCAATGTTTCAGTTCCTTTAAAAGATCGTGTATTTAACAGCAATCGTCGTTTCGCTGTAAATTGCACCATACAGTACAGTAGGCATGTGCCGATAAATACTGCTAGATAATTATGATAATCAAACTGCATGATGTTGTAACTGTTGATGATAATACTGTATCTCATAGCTAGCATGTTCTCTTGATGTTCTAGAATGTTTTCAGAGCCATATTTGTGTTTGTATCTTAACAAAAGCCATTCACACGGTAACGTTAAGCTAGCATGAAGCAACCAGACGTCATCTCCGTCCTCATGCTCAAGCTGAGTTCTGCTACTGAAGAAAGCTGAAACGAGATCTTGCTGTGATGCTAATGTAAAAAAATTCAGAAATCAGAACAGAATTTTACTGTTTGCTGTTTCAGCTAACGCCTAGCAGCAAAGTAAATAGCAAGCAATAACCTTAATAATTGTTAATTAGTGAGCCATCATGAACATCCTAGGGTAACTTTAGCTAGCTAGCAAGACTCTCCTGTAGTTATTTTAGCTAGCTAGCAGTGCCATCATGTGACAACTTTATCACTCTAGTTAGCAATAAACCACTTTGGTAACTTCGGCTAACTAGATTAACCTCCTGAGGTAATATTAGCAAGCTAGCAATATTCACCTGTGCTACCTTTTTACCTCAGGAGTAAATGCTATCTTTACAGTGTCTCTTGTTTATTTTTACAAGATATTTTACCTGACTCCTTTACATTCTTGCCCTATAATGTTTTTAACAGCTAGTGCAAGTTAGCGTTGTCTGTGTCTGTATTCAAGCTAAAAATTGAAGTTTATCATGTTTACAGAGACAAGATCAAATTAGATTCTTTAAAAATAGAAGAAGCATGGAATAGTAAGCTAGTAAGTAATATTATTCTGTGGTAACTTCAGCTAGCTAGTATTAATGTTAATGCTGCTAGCAGTAAATGCGCTCCTGCGGCGCGTCTCAAACTCAGGAGTATTTCTGTTTCCGTCTCCTTGTGTGTTTGTTTTTACTAATTAACTATGATGCTAACATTTCTCACTGGTATTATTGGTATGAGACACAATTAGCTAGCAAATTGAGCTGATGTGCTGTGTGAGCTGTGTTTTTAAAAAAAAGTGTGATTAAAAAAAGGAACAGAATGAAGAAGAGTTTTCGGCACATGTCTACAGTACGCTAGCGGCCGTAGTGATATTTTTTAGGCCATATTCCACTCTGCTGCTATGCTAACATTCTCTGTTAAAGCCCTCACCTGTACTGTACATGTCACCTGGAGCGGGTCGGATTTTATCGTACCTTTCCTGCCTTCATATGCACTTTGATTGCAGCCTGCTTGTTATTAATTAGATTCACTTTCAGCTGCAAAGCTTTTTTTATTTTTGTTTTATTTTTCTTAAACCACTTGTGCAATAATCATTTATATTCTTGGAACTAACGCTTGCCAAATAAGATTATTAAGTCTTTGAATGTCTTTTATTTCTTGTGTTATGAAAAGTATGATTTGTGTCTCTGTGTGTATTTGTGAAGCACGGATGGGTCAGACTTTATTTTAAGTGTAACAGTTAATCTCGCTCTCTTTAATCTCCTGACAGAACAGTGGCTAGCTAGTGATGTCCTTGTGTTTGAACTATAAATAGCAATATCATTCCGTGGTAAATTTAGCTAGCTATCATTAACATGGTCATAATCTCTGGTAACTGTAGTTAGCGAGCTAGCAGTTACCTCCATCCTGTGTTGATGTTAGCTTGCTAGCAATGCCATCCTGTGCTAACTTTAGCTAGATATCATTAAGCAAATTCTTATTACGCAAATATCACGAGTTTCATTATCCCCTTATATGTGTTCATTAAGATGTTACTCATACGTGAGATTTAGGACATGTCCCAAACGCTAAGTGTTGAAGAGAAACCTTATTAAGGATTCAATTTGATGACTACAAATTTTGATCAAATTTTGCTAGATCATTTGGGATGGTGTCCATAGATGATCTGTTTTAAAGAACTTGTGCAACTGTTCTGCTGTAACGTGTGTAGTGTTGTACGTTCTGGCTCGCTAGCTTAGTGGCTAGTTCAGTTACATTTGTGGTTAGTGGGTGTGTCTTAGTTGGTGATTTTCAAAAGAATAATGGTGAAAATAATATCCAGGCAGTGAACAATAATTAAATACACTTTTTCACATGCTAATTGTTCTCACTTGTTGTGACAGAAATCAAAAGGGGTTAAAGAAAAAAAAACTAAAACACTTGCACTGTAAAACATTGAATTTTTCACAGTACTAATTTTATTTTCACATGTTTATATGTTTAGTTTTGCTAGTCAAGCAGCTCTGTGTTTGTGTGTGTGTGTGTGTGTGTGTGTGTGTGTATGACCCACAATGCACTGTGTTCATATTAATTATAACAAATTCCTGTGAGGTTTTTGCAAAATAACCATTAGTTAAAACTTAGATGAAGCGCTGTGCTAGCTAGATTATTTGTAATGGCACTAAAGGCTGAATGCGCTTAGCATACTTACTGTGTTAGCTTGCAAACCACTTAGCCAAGCAGCTAGCAAACGAATCATACAGTGCACCTAGCAACTTTCAGGAAAGAAGTGTCCTTTAGCATCTGAAAAGATTCCTGTCTGAAGAACCTTACTGCAGAGGGAAACTCCATCATAAACAGTTCCCTATTCAAAGAAATTCTTTGTGACAATTTTTATTTTTATTGACATCATCCCAAATAAATTTAAATAAAGTTAATATTATTTAGTTTTTTCTGGGTCAGATATATTTCAATAGAAGCTTTAAACCTGCTACAGTGTACGAAAATTACAAATTCAATTTTGTAGATCTCAGTTTTAATAAAGATTCTTTAAAGTCATGTGATCGTCACAGGTTTGTAAAATCTACAGACTGTACCTTTAAATTTTCAACCGTTACTTGCTAGGATGACCTTTAATAACCTTTCAGTTTAAATACTAGTGTTCAGGAGACTCTCTCTCTCTCTCTCTCTCTCTCTCTCTTGCCTTTTTATTTAGTTATAGTTTTCTACAGCTTTCTACTGCTTGCTTTGTCTTTCAGTGCAAAGTCATTATGAAGGACATCACTGATTAGATCCTGCTGTTCCTGTCTGCTGTGTCACTATTAGATTGCAGATTCATGTTTTTTAAAAAAAGACACTGTTCTCCCCTCGGCTGTATACGTGCTTTTATATCAGACTTGTGTGTGTACGATACTGAACGCTAATCTACTGCACATTTACCGTAGAGTTAAGCAATAAGTCTGCACTCATGTCCCTGAATGCTAAAAGCCTGTACAGAAACAATATAAAATGTAAAAACGTGTACGACTTCAGAACACGTGACCTGTACATATAGAGGATATGCATACGGAATCAACAGCTGCCATTATTTTTCAAAAAATAAAAAAAAACTTTTTTTTTTGTACATCAAAAAAAAAAAAAAAAAGATTAAATTTCACCTTTGTATTTTGTCTTGGACTTTGTCTCGCTGCATTAAAAACAGAAATCAGGAGCTGGAATTTACACTCATCCACTTTAATGCAGTCATGTGATCAATGCAATTCCTCAACAGATTCTTATACAAAGGATTTAAAAAACAAACAACCAAACAAACAAAAAGATTGCACATCCCACTCACAAACACACACGGTGACGTCACCAGGCCACGTTTACAGAATAATGCCACGTTGATTATGAATCACGAGTGTAACTTCACTGTGGCGCATCATATCCACGTCGATGAGGTTCTACTGCTGTGTTCTAGAAGGTTCCGGCACAATCACGATGTAGACCTGCTGCATCTCGAGGCCTCAGAGACACGCTGCCTCGGAAACCTTTTCATTCAGCAGCCGACAGGAAACTTCACATCACAGTGGAGCAGAAAAGCAAACGAGAGAGAGAGAGAGAGAGAGAGAGAGAGAGAGAGAGAGAGGCATCGTTTCCATCACATGGTAGCGCTGTAATGCCAGTTTTCCTCCATGCTGTAAAATGAAAATAAAGATTTTGAGAAACTCCTCTGTCCTCATCTTATTTCCTACAGCGTGACATACAGACATCATCCAGACCATGACGTCCTCTAACTGTTAAACTTATAAACTCTTGGTCCGGTCCCTCGTTTCCATGACGATACAGTCACTGTGTGGTGAAACCCAGAAAGAGAGAAGGAGGAAAAGGAGATGATGGAGATGAGAGAGAAGATAAACGTGTCCATCGATTGCTCACCAGATGTCCAGGTGATTGACAGATTGAGGGGGACACTAAAGGGACGATATGTATCAAGATATGATGGAGAGATGGAGAGAGAGAGAGAGAGAGAGAGAGAGAGATCATCACTGCCTGGACATTTCTCCATCCTCCACATCTATCCCATCATCAAACGATGCTACTCCTGAAGGATCAGACATGCTGTAGCAGCACATCACCTCCTGAAAGACACTGTCCTCTGTTTCTACTTCCTGTTCCCCTTCCTCCTCTTCCTCTGGAGATAGACCAGACTCTGAGTAAGAGGCAGAGTTGTAGCAGGAATCTCCTCGGCTCCAGAAGGACCTACGTTTGAGCTTCTGGACTTCGTCTGATGGCAGCTGGAGATCCTCTGCTGGGATTAGTAGTTCTTCTACTGTTCCTTGGGTTTCTTCTGAGTTTTGATGGTCGGCTGAGTGACTCAGGATGAAGCTGGAGTCTTCACTGACGTTCTGGTTTGTTTCAGACTGGCACAGCATCAAGCTCTCCTGATTGGACAGCACAGCATCTGAGGGAGGAGCAAAGAGTCAGAAAACCTAGAGAAGAGGTAGAATGTCAGAAAAAAGGATGAGAGACAAAGACAAAAATAAACAAAAGAGAAAATGTGATAAAAGACAACAAAAAATAATGAAGTGAAACAAATGGAGAAAAAAAAGAAAATGGTAACTGACAAACTATAAAGAACATAAAATTTCAAATCATGAATGAAGGAGGCGTGGCCTCTGGGTGTCAGTCTCAGTGAAGGAGGCGTGGCTTATCTGTGTCAGTGGAGGAGGAGTGGCCTCTGTCACAGTACCTGAGCTCTGACTGGTGACAGTTAACTCGATATTGTGAGCAAGATCCTCTTCAGAACAATCTTCCTCCACATCCTCCTCATCCACAGAATTCCAGGCTCTGAGTTTAGCTTCTGCAATAGCAAACTGCTCTGCGACACCTGAACACACACATTTACAACACACACATTGATGATTCTGGATTGTGATTGGTCAGGAGTTGATGATCAGCTCTGACAGCTCCAGGTTAATGTTTAAAGGTTATTGGTGTTAAGGTGGAGTAGTTACAGTGAACTCACACATCTCTGACCTTAACTACTGAACATCTGAACACCACATCAAAACACTGTAACATACACTCCATAAACCCAACACACACTCCATAAACCCAACATACACTCCATAAACCCAACACACACTCCATAAACCCAACACACAC
>JAOTRN010000022.1:429919-441518 GCA_028566695.1 Bagroides melapterus | reverse complement strand
AAATAGGCAAGGTGTGTTGTATTGGAGGTTTCTACGTGAACAGGCTCGTGTCTGGTCTTCTTACGTCCTGCGAAGAGGTTATCCTATCTGTATAAAAGTCCAAAATGTTCACGTTCTGGTGGTTTGTTATTAAACGTGATGTTCCTCCCTCACCTTCTTTATACTGATATTTCTGTTCCACAGATTTGTCTGTCTCAGGCTCGATGTTCTCCGTGTCCAGTTTATCCTCCTTTTCCTCCCATGTCTCGTCCGTCTCCTCAGGGGAGGGAGAGGCAGCGAGACGAGGCTCCGAGGGCTGGACCGCAGCAGGAGCCGGCTCAGGAATGAGGTCCTTCTCCTCTGTCTGAAGAGGGACCAACAGAAGTTAATACTCAGCAATCACCAAAAAAGGGACATTAATTCTTCAGCTGTACTTCAAAAGCCATTAAAGAAATACATCAATTCTAATGTTCTTCCAAGAGTGGGGCAGCAGGAGTGGGGCAGCAGGATTATACAACACTGAGGGGGGTGGGGTGGGGTTTGGTGGGCAGGGGACAGTCATCCTATGACGCATCAGCGCAGCGCATTAATTACTCTTGTTCTAACTAAGAGAAACTGTAGAGTCATGTTGATAAATCAAACACAGAGGGAAGAGTGAGATCTAACAGAACAGGATCCTGTGTGTGTGTGTGTGTGTGTGTGTGTGTGTGTGTGTGTGTGTGTGTGTTACAAGTTAAGTCATTTTTAATCAATCATGTGAACACCCCCCTCCCCCCTCCGATGACTCACGAACCTCTTTATACGCGTCCAACACGTCTCCAACCACTTTATTATTCAGATCACTTTTCTTCAGCTTCTTCTTCTTTGGCACAGACAGAACAGCTGACGGCACAAAAGTAAAAGCAGAGTTCAGAACATCAGAGATCAACAACGACAAATAGAAGGCTTCAGAATAAAGTCAGGAAAATAAATAAAATCCAGTAGCCAGATATCTATGGTAACGTGCTGAATTTAACTAGTGAAAGATGGTCAGAAATCTTCAAATACACAAAACATGTGTCCTTCCATACAGATGTCAAGAATTATGGGTAATTAAACAGGTCACAAGGCCACTTCATATTGTGTTGTTTAGTGTGTGTGTATACACATTTAGTTCCCTTTAGACAGTTATTTGTTGTTCTGGTTCATTAAGTCATTACCTCACCTCATGACGTCATCATGTTAAATGTTCTTTACTATATTTTAGCAGGTGTACTGTAGAATACACAGCATGTTCCCTGGTCAGTGCTGCTTGTCTTGATCTGTTTGCACTAGGGTACACAGATGCTGTTGAGGTGTCTAGAACTAACTTAGCTCTGTGTTATATGTAGCAGTTAAAAGATTCTTGACCTGACTAAATGTTAATTTAAAAAAAAAAAACAAGCTTTGTGAAAAAAGCTTTATAACTAATTACAATGAAATTAAGCCCCAAGTAAGAGTTATTTCATATTTTATCAAACACAGTGGAGGGGAAACAGGGGTTCACCTTGCATAGTCGTCTCCTCGGCAGGAGCGAGCTCTTCCTCCACTCTGCCCTCTTCTTCTTCTTCTTCTTCTTCTTCCACAGAAGTAGAGGTTTTTGCATCGATTTCCTGAACTTCAGGTTCAGCGAGTGGCTCAGGTTCTGCCTCGAGTTTCTCATCGTGCAGTTCCTCAGGCTCCTGAGGCAGACCGTTGGTCACAGGGACAATCTCAGGCTCAGAAGCGGGCGTGGCTGTGGGCAGTATGGTGGATGTGAACTCGTGAGATTCTGTCTCCCCGTTGGTGGCTGCTGCATCTGCAGGGGGCGTGTCCTCCTCCGGCAGAGACGTGATGGAGGCAGAGTCAGTGAGCGGCGTTTCTGCACACGGCTCCACCTCCTTTTCAGGCTCTGTGTTCTCGACGAGAGTACACAGCTGTTCAACAGAGGCAGAGCTAGGCTCCTCCTCTTCCTCCTTTTGGGTTTCAGGGGGCTCAGGGGCGTCCACACTGTCGCTCGGCGTGGGCTCTACAGGAAGAACAGTAGGAGCAGGAGATGAGGAGGGAGAAGGGTCAGAAACATCTTCACTTTGTCCTGGAGGCGCAGGAATCGCTGGAGCAGCGAGAACATCTGGGACGGATTTAGGCTCGGGAGAAGGATCTGAACAAGGCAGAGAAGTGGAGACAGGAGCCGCAGGGCTTGAGGACTTTACACGATCATCTGAACAGCACACAAGGAGAGATTCTGGATTAGATCAGCCGCACTAAAGCAGTAAAAGCATCTGAGGAAGAAAAATAAAAATTTATTCTTTAGATTCCAAAGATGTAGTTACCGAGTCGGACCACCGGAGCAGCAGCTACAGGAGTCACGCTTTCACCATTTGTCTGGACAGAACTGACCTCAGCACATACAGACTGATGAGAGAGAACGGAGAAGAAGAAAGGAGGAATCATCACTCTACATTTCCCAGTACATGTGACCTCAAAGCCTCACAGAAAGTATGCTACAAATCCACAACAGAATAAGAGTCTTCTGCTAGGGTCAAACAGAAACCACTCCAGTATGATGATTATACAGGTTTCACTTCAGGGGTGGAGTCACCTGGCTGCAGGTGTCAATATTTTGATCCTAAGGCAAGAAGAGATCCCCAAGTAAAACCCAAAAGTAGACATATGGATTAAAAACTAATCTCACATGCGGAGGTGTGGGTGTGGACGTGGTCCTTCCCCCAGACATGATCTCTTCTGTGATGTCACGTCCTCCCTGATTAGGGTCTCGTATTCTAATCTGGAAAACATTTTAATGCTTCATTAGCATTTGTTTAAAAAAAAAAATAAAACAGAACAAGTGAATTATTACAAAAAAAAAAGAAATTAAATTTTTATATCCATATTTTATCACTTCTTCAATTTCTTTCTTTATTCATGATGTGTCCTTGTAAGTCCTTATGGCTTTTAAATGTGTTACCTGTTTGCGTTCCCTTGTGCGCTGTTGGGTCGGGGCTTGCTGCTGAGGGGGCGGAGCCTGTTGCTGCTGGGTGGGGTTCATCATAACAGGTGCAGGGGGCACTGAAGGTTGGTACTGAGCTTGAGCAGGATAATACGCTCCAGCTGGGGAGACACACACACAGACACACACAGACACACACACGACATTACACACCATTCCATTTTCCACCCAGTCATGTCTTGGCTCCACCCACAACATTTCAGTGCTATTTTAACAGTAAATGGATTTATTCAGGTTCAGGTTCAATGCATGTCCACAATGCAGGGTTGTTCATTCACAATTCAAAAACAGATTTTGGGGAACGTTTTTTAATAAAGTTGTTTTCCACCTGCATCATGGATTCAACCACATGCAAGTGTCAAGATCGAAGGATTCAACTAAACTCAGCCAAAAGAAGTCAGGAGTAAAAGAGAAGCTGTAGCCAGCTGGACCAGCAACCAGGAAGTGAAGCAAAGCCTCGCGGTGAAAATCTAAAGCTTGTAGTCCAGAGTGACCGTTTTATTCCTCTTATACCACATCCATCTGCCTAGCATTACAATCCTTTATTTATATATAAAAAAAACTTTCATTAGAATCAGTTAGTTCCTGTTGTCACTTACATTACAGCAGCTATGAACCAGTCATGAGACAAATACCCAGCAGCTTGTCATGTTACTGAGGAAACTCAAAGTAGTGCAAGCTCCTGTCCTGAAGACACGGGAAACGTAGTGTTAAGTGCTGACACTGGAGACTCCTTCACCACAACACAACTTCACCTAAACGGTTTTAATTAACAGGGAAAGTGTGCCATACACATCCATGTCAATGTACTGTTGCTATAGAAACAATAAATTGTTGATTTGCATCTGCACTACTGTTATGGGGAAAAAAAAAAATTATCTACACTTTTGACCAATCAGAATCCAGAACACCCAGCACTGTAGAAGGTAACGATCTAACGAGTTCATACAGCATGACCCTGTCTGAACGATCAGTAACGAAGCTGGTTCAACTGGCTACAGAAATATCATGGACACAAAGACATGCAAAATAAATAATAATAATAATAATAATAATAATAATAATAATAAACAACTAGGACTCATGAGGCATTGCAATAAGATTTGACTGAATTTGTACATTTTGGGATGAAGGTGTCTCAGTGGTTGAACTGGGTTTTTTTTTGGTTTAAACTGCATTTCACCACACAGGCAGCAGGGGGCACTAAAGACAAATTCAAACACCTTCTATAAAATGCCCCAAAATAATCACTTTCACCCAGCAAGCTGAAGTTAAACAACTCTAAAATCAATGAGGTGACTAGAACGATTCATAAAAAACAGCACACACACACACACACACTATACTGATGAGTGGTTTTAACTGTATTAAGTGCAGCCTCATGTGTCTTAACGTCTCAGACAGCGTGTGAATTCGGCCAAAAAGATTTCAGTGGTTTAGGGTTTGGTGTCCATGCTGTGAGTTATAAATAAATTTAAAAATAAATGATTAAAAACCCAGACAGCCCTGCGTTGCGTTCCACACTCACCGGAGTAGCGGTGGGAGGTGAGAGGAACGGCGTGATGAGAGAGACGGCTGTTCTCTCGAACCGCGCCTCTCCCCCCACCCCCCCGCCTCTCCCTCGCTCCCAGAGCGGCCTCTGAACTCCGCCCAGAGCGAAAAGGCGAGAGAGAATAGAAGAAAGAGTAGAAAGTGAATGACAGAATATTAAAAATACTTCAACAGCACAACCGGCGGCTACAGAACCTGCGAGAGTCAGACAAGACAAAAACAAATATACATAGAACAATAAAGAAAAAAAATAATAAATAAGTGAGAAGAGAGTAAAGCGCAAAGCGGCGCCGGTTAGTCCAGTTTAGATGAGAGAAGCGAAGGACAGGAGTGGAGAGTGAGGGCGCTGTAGATCTCCTTACCATACGTGGAGCTGTAGTCGGGGTTGGTTCCGGGGTAAAAGCCTGCCGGTGCGCTGGCCACAGAATACTGCTGCGTCTGGTGAACGTACGGTGCACGGTACTGCGACACAAAAACAAAGTAATGTCACTTTTTTCACGAGAGTCAAGCAACAATGAAAATAAACCTCACAATAACTCGAGACTGATTCTGATAAATGAGTCACAAAAGAAAAAAAAAAAAAGTTTTTAATCTAGCTTTAGCATCAGACAGCATAGAAGCACTAGGACCATGAGGGCTCAGTCCTACCTGTCCTGACTGGATGAAGTAGGCGTGGCCCTGGGAGTTGGGTGGGAACGAGAGCTGCTGCTGGGGGATCATCACCATCTGTGAAGATGAGGAGTAGACATGAGGGGGCGGGACAGGGCGGGGCGGGTTATTCGTAGCCACTCGTGGGGCGTTACTCTGTAAATTGCCCCGGGGGTAATACGACTGCGAGAGAGAGAGAGAGAGAGAGAGAGAGAGAGAGAGAGAGATTTAACTTTTAACACCTGATGAACTTTCAGGACCTGAACATGAAGTGATAAACTGGCTGTAAAATCTGTTTTAAAGATGAAATCACTCTGGAAATATAGACATGCAGGTTCAGAAACACAACAGGAAAAGAAAAAATTTAAGAGGGAGGTTCAGGTTTTAAAAACATTGAGCTTAAAACAAAATGAACAAACTAGCAGAACAATAAAATAATCCATCATGAATAATAAACTCGACAGTGTTTCATCCAGCAGTAAAGTCAGTTACTGTGTCAGCCTTTAACTGGGATAAATTTACTCATTTAACCATCTAAAATTTACAATCAAAAATTTATCAAGAGCAAGCACAAAATAAATAAATAAATAAATAAATAAATAAATAAGACTATTAAAAAAAAAATGCAACGATTTTTTTAATATGAAATAATCTTTTCTACATTTAGTGTACAGAAGCCCTAAAGTGCAAGAAATCTGTTGACTCGTTATTCTGCCTTCAAACAGACATTCTGTTATTCATTTGACCCCAGAATCATTTTATAAGAGATGAAATGACATCACTTATCTCCCCCCCGGAAAATAAAACCTTGCAGTCCTGAGCTTCTGTAACACACACTGAGTCTACTGCATGCACAGAAAAGGCACCAGAGCAAAGCGTCCTGAGAGCAGCACAAAGACAGAAACAAAGAGGAAACGGACAAGCCTCTGGTTGGATTAGATTATTTTTTACCTGCAGTGACCTGAATCCACCCTTCATCCGCAAACCACACAGCAGAGACAGAGCAGAGCGAGAGAAAGGAGGACAAGACGGAGCAGCGGTTAATCTCACAGCTGTTAGCAGCAGCATCATCAAGCAGATGTGCATTTAACCCTCCTCATGTCTTCAGGTAAATCTGACCCGATTTAAAGATTTAATTTGTCAGAACTTGGGCTTTCTTCCCTGTACTTGCCTGAAAATCCCCACCCCCATTAAAATTGATGTGATATGAAAAATGTCCAATTCCATTATAGGCTCACTCTATATTAAAAAAAAGTAAATAAATAAAATTCATTATCAACTATTGATTAATTCATAAATATATAATTGACTCTCTGTTCCCGAATCAATTTATCAGCTAATTATAAAAGGTAAAGTGTGTTCAGGAGCACAGAGAAGTCAAGAGACATCAATAAACATGCTAAAAACCAACAAGAGTTTTTATTGAACATGAAATTACTAACGAGTGTATGCGCGTGTGCGTCCCCAGAAGGTGTTAGTACCTGTTGATGTAAAGCACGAGGCCCTGGTGCAAACTGCAGGACAGCAGAAGAGAAAAAGAGGTCAAAGGTCAAGACGGGAGAAACTGAGGAAAGACTCGAGTACTTCGTTCCAGAAACAAACTAAAAAACATCCTCGTAATGACAAACTCAAGAATATTTATCAAATGAATCAATTCATTCAGTGATCTAAAGTTTTAATGATTTAACAGTTTTTATAATTAAGTCTTTCTTCATCCTCAGAGCTCATTTCTAGTCATGATGTTTGTCAGGTAGCAGAACAAACAAGTGGATTTAGAACATAAACTGGAGACTTTAACCTTTTTTTTTTTTTTTTTTTTACACTTTTTAATATGTTTTTATATGTACAGTGGCATTGGTGTGAAAGTGTTTAACTGAATTAATACAGGTGAAAAAATGACTAAAGCTGAGAAGTGTTTATAAAAAGACAGGATTCAGAAGAGTCACTGCTCCGTCTTTATTAAACACTCAGGATGTTTTTGTCTTTTTCATTTTTAAACAGAATTATTATAAATATGTTACTGGAACGAGGACCAGGTCATGTGACGTCTCCCTCAAAGACATGAAGCAGAAGTTAAAGCAGACAGTTAGCTTAGCGACTGTGTGTGTGTGTGTGGGGGGGGGGGGTCATTAATAGGTTATAATTCAGGGTGAACATCACAGTAAGTCACATGAAAACCTTCAAGCACCACAAACAGGACAAACTTTTTTTTTTTTTTTTTTTTTTTTTTTAAAGATGAATCCAGACTCATTTCAAGAAAATTCATGAAAAAGCTGATACACTTTCATGAGAAGATTTTTGTTAAACACAAAAATAAATAAACATATGGTTTTCATGTCACTCATCCATCTAAAGTCTGAGAGAAATCTGATCCTGTTTAAAAGCTTCATAATTAAAATCAGACCCAACACATTAATTGGTTAATTAATTCATTTTTCCAGAAACTAACTTTATTTTTAATTTAAACAGAGGAAAGAAAACATCTTTTCACTGGATTTAACAGTAAGTCTGTTGTCCGTACCTGTCTGGGCTGGGGTGCAGAGTTCATTGGAGGAGGCGGAGTGGCAAAAACAACAGAGGTGGGCTGACCAGGGGGGTAAACAGCCTGAGGACAGGTGAAGGGTCAAAGGTCAATCAGACGTGGGAAAATATTCAGTGAGAACAAATCCAAAGACTCGTCTCAGTCTCATTAAGAAGTCCTAATTTTCCAGGTGCCGTTACCATGGTTACAACAAGCAGAGTACAGTATTTAATCTACAAAACTGATCAAATTTGTTTGGAATGAGAGAAAATTTTCAGATGATCAGGTTTTTACAATAATTGTGTAAAATAGCTCATTCTAAAAATCTAGCAACAGTAAAAATTCTATAAACCTGCCTACTTTACTGTCACTCAAAGCCTGTACTGTGATTGGTTCTCACCGACGTCAATCCTGGAGAGGGGGCAGGGTGAGGGACGGAGGGCGGTCCTGTGATAGGCTGAGGCGGTTTATTCATTTCCTGTAGTTCTGCATGAGGAGAGTCTCGAACCTGCCTGCTGAACCACACACACTTTTTTATTTAACTAACATTCTTTATGAAAGAGAAACTAAGAATTAAAAAAAAAAAAAAAAAAAAAAAACAACTAATAACCTGGAACCTGAATCAAATGAGACAAAGAGTGTCGAACAGAATCCGAGTTAAAAATGAAACCACTAGGTGGCGTACCTGTCAATCAGTGGTGTTGAGCTCTCTGCTAGACACTCAAGGGACCCTAGATGGAGTGTGCACTTGTTCTTGTACTTGAAGGGAGAGAAAACAAATCAGCTTCACTAACAACTTAATCCTACAACAGATAAATACAAACACACGAGGACAATAAAGAGTCACAAATGTGTGTGTGTGAGAGAGAGAGAGAGAGAGAGAGAGAGAGGGAGAGAGAGAGACACTAAAGTAACGAGGGTGGGGTTTACTGTGTGTATTGATAAGAGGATAAACCCCACCCCCGCCCTTACACGCACGCACACACACACACAGAGACTGAATATACTGACTTCAATTTAATAAACGTTAATCTTCACTATGGCACTGCAGAGAAAACTAACATTACTGGGTGCCAATATTTATGACAATCCTTCCCTGACAATTTTTTTTAGGCACCATGATTCAAGCTTCTAATCAAGACAACGTATAAAATAACTAAGATTAGACTATGGACTTAGATCAGAGATGTTTTAAAGAGACACGAAGTTCATCACAAAGACATCCGATTATTTCAGAGTCCTGATCAAGTCACTGTACAACAAATTAGTGCTGATAAAATCTAAACAGGCCTCGATTTATTAACACTGTTCATCAGAAGTGTAATGTGCCTGCTGATGGAGGGAGAAATTACAACACAGAAGGAGAACAGAGACCAGGCTGAGGAAACGTACAGAAAACTTTGTGTACATATTTATTCATTTACCTGTACAGACCTGGTGTTGGTGACTAATTCATAAATAAATAAATATTTAAGGCATGTAACGAGCAACTCTAAACAGACATCACCTGATGTTTGAGGATGAAGTAATAAAACACAGCCTGTTCACACTGTACTACAAAGTTCTTGATGCAGGTTAATTATATAAATAGAATTTAACCATATAATTTTTCTATTTGATAAACCAGAATTTAGATAGAAAAAAACGAATTAAAACTAATCCAAATGGTCAACTTCAAGGTTAAAACAGTCTCAAAGTTATTCAACTTTGCCACAAAGTCCCAGGAAATCTGCTCTTATACTCCTGAATCCTCCACAGTGCACTAGTTTAAATATAACAGCAGTTTTACACCCTATGGAGTGCACGTGCACTGGGAGCGGACATCCATTTGGGACTTAACCACAGAAACTTTATCCTAAGCAGCCATATGGCACTCAGCACGAGACGCATCTGTACAATTCACTTGTATAAATTAAAGACAGAACGTAGTAACGTGACCTAAATGATTAATTCACACTCACAAAGTCTCTCACGAACTTTCACACACACTCACAAGGCGGCTGGTTGAATGAACTGCAAGTCAAAAAAAATTAGGACGCGGCCTACGAACAGGCCTGAGAGTCACAGTAGACTGATTATTAATGCTGTTGCTAATGCTAACTGGTTAGCTGTACTCAATGGCAAAACAGTCGTGCTTAGGATTCTTAACGTATCTTATCACAGTCCTTAACAGATATCACAATACAAAAAAAATAGGTCAATTAACTTAAACAATGCTATAGTTTATGATAATTGTTAGCCACGATTAGCAAATCGATTATCTTAACAGAGGTTACAGGTCCGTAGTACAGTCCGGATTTTCCTACTTACAGTTCCGCATAAGCCGGAAGTGAATTTCCACCATTTTTATATCCAATCATATCGTCAATGTCAGCGTGCAGCACGCTTCACACACACAAATCTTTATGTTGAATGTACGTTTATAGTATACTAAACATTCTTAAATGTAAAACGCCCTGAGCACGTTTGCAACTGTTTTCTGGCTACATTCACTAATGGTCTCAAAACTACTCACTCGTGTTAGCATTTGGCTAATTCTAGTTAGCTGTCAAATTCGTGGGAGAACGTTATACGTGAACGTTCCAATTCGAACAGATCCAAAAATTCGGCCCTTTTAGAATACTGGTCTATTATATAGTTATTGAAAGATCAGGAAGGTTTATTTATACATTCGCTATAGTGGGCGTAGGCAGTCGAGATGACGCAATGACGCAGACACGTCAGATGGAATTCGAATCGCGGACTGGATTTAATTTTTTTTTTTTTTTTAAATCCGGAGTCTGAACGTCAGCGCGTGAGCGAGATGGAACTCGTGAGTAAACTCAGGTTCCATTTCAGGCGCAGACATTCCACTTTTAAATGGTGAAAAAAATATATATATATATATCAGTAATGACTTTAAAAATGAGTCATCGGAGAAAATATACCAATAAACGGTGAACCTCAAAAAAGAAAAACCTTTCTGTGCTTTTTGAATAGAGAAATAAGAGTCAGGTTGCTCTTGTTAAATAAAAACCCCACCGACTTAATGTGCACTCACTGTAGTGTTAAAAAAGGACCGAGGGTCATTTTAGAGTAGAAAAGCCTGAAAAGTTACTAAACCCGAAATGTGACTAAACCCGAGCCCTAAAGAATTCTAACGCTGACGTTACACCAGAGAAGTGTTCGAGAGTGAGATGGAGCAGCAAGTCAGGGCCCTGCTGGCCCTCATGATGAAAGCTAAGCTAGCATTTAGCACAGGTTAGGATTGGGATTTACTCACCGGTATGTCTTGGCAGGTCTAACCGCGCGCTAAAATCACTCGTTATATTTCTTTACACTTTTAAGCGAACAGCACGCGGTGCACAGCTTCGGTTCCGAGCGCAGAAATGTTAGCTCTAACGTGGGAGAAATGCTGCCTTCAGCTTTGCTGTCACTTTCCGTTTAAATCCCCAACTAGCGTGTAGGAAAAGGCCAAAAAAGTGACGGTATGGTTTTAAAAAATTGATCAATTCAGTTTTCAGAAGTCGCTACAAACATGTCGGATGCCTCCAGAGCAAGCCTCTGGACTGGAGGTCCATGTTTAAGGCGCGGATGGTGTCGGATTGCCGGGAAACTGAAGCACACTGTTCTGATTAAACACCGAAGACCACACAAGCCATTCGCTCCCCTACGGTCCCGCACACACCGCACCGGGCCGCTGCTGTGTTTTAATGCCACCCGTATTCATATAAACCTCGCCCACCTGCTATACAATTGGCTAGAGCCTTAGGGTCATGCACGCGGGCTTTCTGCTGTGTGGACAATAAAGATGACCGCTATCAAACACGGAAATAAGAAATAAAATAAAAATAACGATTATTAATCATTAAAAAAGATAAGGAAATGCAATTACTAAAAGTTATCAATACAAT
>JAOTRN010000022.1:418962-428978 GCA_028566695.1 Bagroides melapterus | reverse complement strand
TATAGGAATAATACGGAATACATATGGCTGTGCTCATATACCGAATAGTAAATGTAAGAAGGAACTAAATATTTTCCCATAAAATAAGTAAAAATATGAATATAAATAAATGAGGTTTACGGAAAATGTAATATAAACAAACTAAATGCTTTTTTTGTACATTAAAATTACAAATGATGCAATATATTATATATCAGACAAATATGAAACTATTAATACTGTTAATAAATTTTTAAATACATGTAATTACTAAAGTATGTGATTAAAAAACTATATGCATTCAAACATTTATAAAATATATATTTTAAAACAAAGCTGAATATATTAATCACATTTTAATAAATAATACATAAATTGAAAGCAGAGATCATAAAAATCTATTAAATAATTGAATAAGGATATTAAATTGAATGAAATTGAAATGATTGTGCTATTATTATTACTGTGATGTTCACCCTGAATTATAACCTGTTAATGACACACACACGCACGCACACACACGCACGCACACCATTTGATTTCTACAGCTTTGTTGAAGGATGTAGAAAATTCTTTTAATCTGAAAAAAAAAAACATTCGTTGGTCCGATCAGCGTGCTCCTCGTGCATCTGCTCTATCAGCCAATCCTCGAGCAGCAGGGCGGGCTTTGTCAGAATGCGGCTGGGAGATGAAATGAATAAATCGCATAACACTTCCGGGTTATTTAGGTCAAGTTAACGAAGTCGCACGGGCATTTCCGGTTAGGTCTGACCTCCCCGCCTCCTCAATACGTGAGCGCGTCCTCCATATCGAAACGGGACACATTGAGTTTACAGAAAGATCGGCTCTATTCGGGTTTAATCGTTCATAACTCGGTTTAAGTTTAACGGATTTTCTTTAATTAGTCAAACATTTTTGTATAATCGCACGTGATCTAAATGTGAATTAACTGTAATAGTTTTGCATTGTGTCTAACTGCAGAAAACTGAGGACAGAAGAGTGACGTGTTAAATAAAGAATAAAAACAGTTTTGTCAGTGTTGTGTTAAATGTTTCACTGCGGATGTTAAATTTATAACCTCTACACCACGTATTATAAATACCTACATCCAAAATTAAAGACATTTGTTTATTTCACATAGCAGCTATATGCGTAATAACACTGCTGTAATTACAAAGTAAAAATAGCTTTATAACAAGTGTTCAGTCATGAGCTAACACAAGCATGACAAGAAGTTAACCGACTGATAATCTCAGCTCTCACCATCAACAGTCCAGACAAACTGCATCACTGCTGAACTGAGAACAAACCACATGATATCTGCTCTGCGGAGCCGCTGTCATGATCTCCACTGATGAATGTGTCAGGGTTAGAAGGGCACAATACTTTTTGTAAAAAAAAATAAACACACACAAATCACACATTTCCAGGTTCCCTCTTTATCTTTGGTGTGTGTGTGTGGGTGTGTGTGTGTGTTTTAAAAGTAAAAATACTGTTTAATAATATCAGCAATAACCACAGTGGACAGGAAAAAAACAGAGATCAAGTAAGTAACAAAAAAAAAATAAAACCAGCAAAAAGAAAGTACAGAAAGTTGTCCAAAAAAAATTGGTCATTTATATCAAATTGTTTTCTTTTCATTAATATTCATAAACAGACTCTGGATGTTCAATCATACTGAAATATTTCTCCTCACCATATAAGCATGCTAAGAAGAAAAACTCTGAACTGTTACACAGTGATTGTAAGGACTCGAGGAAGCAGCGGGAGAATTTTGGCTAGCTACAAGGCTACGCTAACATGAATTGAATCAGACTTTCTCACACTGTATACTGCAGCAGCACCTTAACGTCATCTTAAAGAGCTGAAGGGGCAGTGAGGTGTCCATGGATCAGTGTTCATGCCATTGGAACTCTGACCTGTTCTGAGTGAGGAGTCCTGAAACCTTGGAGCCTGGAGAAAACACCAGTGCTAAGATCCAAAGGGTTGACAGAAATGTTGTAACTGTTGCTGTGGGAGGAGCAGCACCTTGAACCCTTTAGATCCATGGCTGGATGTGTGTAGACGTCACACTTAACACTGGAAGAACAAACCCTGGCTTTAACCTTCAACACTAAGGTCATTACAGTGGAGGGATCTTGTGTAACCAGGATCCAGATGCTGGAACCAAGCTTCAGTTAGAATCCTCCCAGTGCACACAGCAACACCATCTTAATAAACATGAAGAGGCCAGGGGCCAGGGGCCAGGGGCCAGGGTACCTCAAGAGTGCTCTGTCTTCTAGACCGGCCAAAATGTTTCTCCTGGTGGAGGACAACAGAGAAGACCCTGGAAATGAACAACACATCCACCCAAACCAGACAATGCAATGATCACCTCCTCCTTCACTGATGAACACAGTGCTGCCAAGCTCAAAATGAAACCTGCTAATTTACATAAGAGATAAAACATACATGCTGAGCATGAGATGAGCTGGGAATACTCACTGGATGGGACTCCAGACTATCACAGAACACCACCCATTCACTCCGAGGGGTACGTTAGTGTAACCAATACATACTGGCAGGAACCAGAGGAAACCTATGGTGGGAGCAAGCAGAAGCTCCCACATGCCATAACCTGAGCTCAGAGTAGAACCCAGTGTCCTGGAGCTGTGGGATGGCAGTGCTGCCTGCTTGCCCTCTCTGCATGTCCCAGCAGCAAACGAGTGAATTGATCAAAATGGCCAATGAATCATGCTGGCCAAAAGGTCCACCTCTCATATGTGTTATTTAAAGTCTGTGAAGTACTCAACACCTCCACTAAACCTATTTGAGTCACTGAGGGTGGGTTAAGATCATGAACATGGTGAGGTCTTTAAACCCGAGATGCCATGTGGGTAAACCTAGGGTGATGGACTGGTGAGAGCTACAGACAAGTCCTCACAGAAGGCTCATTCATCCTTCCAACAGTGTATGAACACTTCAGTGTATGAACACTGCGTTCAGTCACACCATCATCTGCTCCTGCTCTGGAAGCAATAACCAACCAACAGAAGTATCACATGATGCTAGGGGAAACTCTTGGGTTCTGTGGTATAGTGGAACCAAAAGAATAATTGTGGAGTGTAAGAAAGTTTCTCCAACAAACGATCACCAAAAAACCAGGTGTGCACATTTCTATTGTCCTTTAAAGCTGTAAGAAGTAAAACATAATGACGTTCAAATGAAGTATAATAAAATCAACTGGTACATTTGTGCTGAAGGTTCTCCACTTTACTCCCGGTGATAAATAGTAGGCGTCTCACCACTGGGCAGAAGAAATCCTTCCTGAATGAATTCCTACGCTGAGCCTGATGGATTTCTCATCTTTACTTTTTAGACACTTGTGTGGATTAAAAGCTACACCAACTCCGTCTCAGGGCAGAGGTTCCATACTCACTGTGTGAGGTGTGTTTGGTAATGTTTCTACGTGTTTCCTTTACTAATTAAATCTCTGTTTTTTTTACATGGTTTTGTGAAAATATTTAGAAAACCTTCTAAACCTTTTTCGGATTACATCAAGGACAGATTAAATGTAAACAGGTGAGAAAGTTGCCCAAAGTTAGCTTCAAGCACAAAAGTAAATGCAGGGCGGAATGTCTGAGACCAAACTGGATCATTTAGATCTTCTTTTGGCAGGAGTGGATGGTACAGACCTTCTCCAGTTCTGTGAAGGACAAAAGAGAAAGAAGAGCAAATGTTTGGGTCGTAATAATAATAATAATAATAATAATAATAATGATAATCAGCTGTCCTGTGGTCCGTGTTGTTCCACCTGTAGATTATTAAAACACTTTTTTTGGGGGGCTCGTACCCGTCTTACTGCTGGCACACTCGCGCAGAGAGTCCATCGTGGTTATATATTCTTTACCCAGGAATTCTGTGTAGTTTTTTCCTTGTGGAACTTCTTGGAGACATTTAGTCGAGTCCTTAAAGAGTAAATTTGGATTGTTCTCAGACTTGAACATGTTAAACATGAAGAAAGAGCTGGAATGACCGAACATGGCCTGAAAAACATTCAAGACTCAGTATCAGCGAGGTCCATCTGTCTTCATTTCCTGGTTTAATGCTGTTCTTTAAAGAGCTCAAGCTCATCTTAACACAGATTAACTGAATGTTTGTTTATTTTACCTGCTGCTCCTTGAGGAACAACACCACCTCGTCTCGTTTGTCTGGACGAGTGATAACGGCGTGAGCTGGAACTTTGGCTAAATGACACTTCTGGTGTTCAGTAATTTCAGCAGAGCCTCCGGGGCAGATGAGCTGGAAGTCTGATGATTTGAAGGCCTTAGCCCACGCTGGTCCTCTTCCTGGAGAAGAGAGATGACATAACATGATGTGACTCTGAACAGGAACTAACTTGTTTCTGCAAGATTAACAGACTACAAACAGATTAAATTAAATAGGACATCATTCTTTTTTGTCCCAAATTTCTCCAATCTGTGCTTAACATCTAGTAACGTCTGCTGATGCTGTATGACAGAGCGACGTAACACACACGTGTACTCAGTAGGACTGGATCCTGGATCATGATTGGCTAGTGTCGCTCTGATTAGAGTTTATTAGAGATAATGTGTTTATGTGTTATGAGGTAATGAGTTATGAGGTAATGAGTTTTTGAGTTATGAGGTAATGAGTTTGTGTTATGAGGTAATGAGTTATGAGGTAATGAGTTTATGAGGTAATGAGTTTATGAGAATGACTTTCTCATTGTGTTAATTCAGTATTTATGTTCTGACTCACCGTCTGTGTTCTCGGTTACTGTGCTGTGTTTAATAAAGGCCACGTCACCGGTACCTTCAGCCAAACACCTGCAGTACAAGACAAACACAAGACAAACACAACACAACACACACAACACAGGTTAGCTCTTTATTTAATCTATGAGGATTGGTGTTGGATGGTATGGATCAAAGAGACCAGATGGTGGGGATGGATCTCCTTGAACTTTTACTAATCCCCTACAGAACCTATTCTGAAATGAAGATGTCTTCTTCACTAAATCTCTCACACCTACAACCACAGAAATGACCACAATCTGATGAGTCTCAATCTGAAGATTAATGTATGTTCCTCCTCAGGTTCTCATCATCAATCCACCTGGTGAGCTGAAGACTAAATACAGTAAGAGGAGTTGTTTTTGTCATCGTACAGATGTTCGTATGAGCACAGAACAGTCATGTGTCCAAACTGAAGAGTTTCATTGAAACAACCTTCTAGGTTAGCTAGTTATGTTTCCTTCTAGAAGTTAAATGTTGGATCTGTCTTTTAGACAATGAGAAACTTTACACCTGAAGAAAAATTTAGTTTATTTGCTCAGTAGCTCTTCTGTCATATGATCAATTCAATTCAACAAGCTTCATTGGCACCGACATCACTTTAAGGAATACGTGTTTAGTTGACTTGAGCCGTACCTGAAGGCTCCAGCGTAGCCATAATAGCGCTCTGCAGTGCTGGCTTTGCATTTATCTACTATCCCTCTGATACCTTCAGCTCCCTTGCACAGTTTACACAGATTTGACTCGGGGTCTGCTCCGGGTGCACAGCTCTCACTGAAGTACTTTGCTAAGAAAGAAAAAAAAAACACAGAATGAGCATGTGAAGATCCAGAATGCTGTGGAGCTACACTAATGACCGAACTCACAGAAATCACACTCTTTAGTGTCCTTGTGGAGGAGACCCATGGGAACGTTCCAGCCTGCTGTACGTCCCAAACCGGTATGACACGACTTCCTGCCTATCAGCGTTTCCCAGGTCACACCGGAGGCCTTGCGCACTACAGCCACAGCGTAATAGGACGAGGTTTCGGCTGAAGGGAGCAAAATAACACAGATAGGACAGCATCTCACAGACACGCATGAGGTTTAGGTCCTGAGAGCGTTAATGGAGCATCAGGTCATAATGTGACCCTCATCTTCAGTTACCTGGACAGAGTTTATTGGTCTAGTGGAGAAACTGATCAAGAAACTTGGAGGATTTCTTTTTCAAGGCTGTAAGTAAACAAATGCTTCACTTGACATAACTGCAGTGAGCTTTCTATTAGCCACCCCTGATCCCTGAGGAGGTTCCTGCAAGATCTGAGAGTGACATCTCACTCCAGGGAGACATTTTCCTTTAGAGTCTGTTGGACTGGGACATTTATATGGCAGAGAAAGTGATCATGGATCTGATCAAGTTCATGGTCACTCTGGAAACCTCATGCAAACGTTCTCCAGATGAGTCCTCTGTCTGGCCATGCACCTAGCACCTAGCGGTTTCTGTCATTACTGTAGTCATGGCCAGGTTTGCTGACAGGGTATGGGTCCCACCTTTAACTGTAATCTTATAAATGCTCATTTTCCGTCCTCAGGTCCTTGTGTTTTAACATTTCTCATACTAAAGACCTCTTTTATGATTAAGAAACCTTTTTCAGGTTGCTGGATATGAGCCAACTTTTCAATGATTTACGCTCTGATTAACTTCAACAGAGTTATTATTGCACCCAGTTGGAGCTCCAACAAGCCTCAATAAATTGGGGCAGCCAGCACACTGCCCCCTGTTGGAGGTAGAAAAGACATTAATTATAAATGGGATTGCCAAATTAGGTGAGATTAAAAATGTTCCACAGCAGCTAAGATCTGCTGTCAACTCGTACTGGGTTACTGTGTAAATTTACTGTACATCAGCCTGAGTGTGATATCGTCTCAATGTCATTTTGTTTGATGCTCCATCAGTATTAATGTCCGGCTTCACTCAAACCTCTGCTCAAAACCTTTGAACTTTACTGATGCTCCTGTTTACACAAAATGCAGAATCATGATGTAGAGAATGTGAATGAAAATGTTTCACCAACCGGATCCAGAACTGCACTTTGCTGTGGGACAGAAAACAGAATTGGATAATTAGTTAGGCTTCTATTTACACACACTACAATATAGTTGAGTTACTTATAAAACACCACGTGTTATGATTATTCCTTGTAATTTGTTGTCATTTTTATGCATTGTTATTTTCCAACGTGATTAATGACATCAGGTCAACATGATGTATCTCACATTCATTGTTATACTCTTCCACCATGGCCACCACCAGCCCACACTTCCCAGCAGAATACACCTGACCACCATCGACGGCCATCGCATCAGCCTCCTTACGCTATGGACAGAAAGGTGGTGTCACTGACGGTTCCACACGAATGAATGTGAGAGACGTGAGCTTCTGAGGCCCGGTATCTCACATTACCATGATCTTGCTGATGCAGTCGTCCACTGTGTTGCCATCCTGGCATTCGATCCTGATGTTCCTCTTATCGTCCACACTCATGAAGGTCCACATGTCACATTTATTTTTCTCAGCATGACCCACGGTGCACCACGTAATTTCATGAGTCTTACTGCTCACACTGAACCCTGAGGAGCAGATATTCTGATCAAGTGGGCTGGCAACCAAACATCAGATGCAAAAAAAAACCTTCGAAAGTCCATTAAAGGTTCAACAATGTTTTTATTATGAATGGTTGGTCTGCTTTGTTGGTGTTTGTGTCTTACCTTTGGTAAGGGCATGACAAGTAGCTACATACTCTTCTCCCAGGTAGAGGAAAGAGTCTGTGCTCTCCGGCAGCCTCAGCAGCCCTTTTGTCGAATCTTTGAACATGAGGTTTTTCACGGAGAAGCCCTCAGAAGAGAAGAGACCTTTGTTCTGTAAATCAGACGTAGTGACTTTTTTGGAATAATATAAAATAACAGTTTTTCCCAGTAAATACTTATAACCTGAATGTATAGGTGACGGTAGTAACATGATCATCTATAAAATCTATCAAGAAACAAATCTGAGCTGAAGATGAAATCAATATAAAAGTATGAGACACTTTATTCTTTATTCTTTATTCTTACTAGAAATTGTACCATAAGTGATTTTATTTAGTCCCTACAGTACATCTTCTTCCACTGAGAAGGTCAAAAGTGTTAAATTTCATGTACATCACACAGAAAGATGCTGCGTGTTTACGTCATTTACACCATCACATACCTTGAGTTTATCAAGAACATCAACGATGCGTTTGGCCAGTTCTTTGTCTTTCCGACTAACCACAGCATCTGCAGGAACTTGAGCCAGGTTGCAGGTTTTAAACTCGTCCACTCTTTTCCGGGAGCCGTCTTTACACAGCAGCTCGTAGTTGGTCTTATCACCAGCTAAAAATATTTATAATGAACAGCATCACATTCCTTCTCACACCGAAACAGCAGTAACACCTGATTAAAGAAAAGCTGAAGTTATGAAATGTTCAGATCACGTCTAAGCCACTTACCAAGAACTATGAAGTGGTTCACAAAGGCCACCTCTCCAGCTCCATCCTTCAGGCACCTGCGGGACCAGCAAACAACGGGATTATGTCTAGAATTAAAGGCTCAAATTAAATTAAATGAAGCCCACGTGGGCGACTGTCACTATTTTCTGCTACAGTTTATACTAAAGTCTCTTGACTTGATGATTATAACATGGCTCATGTCCCAGTCCTCCTCCATAAAGGGAAGAGAGAGGATTAATATCATAGCTTCAACGTGCAAATGTGACAGAAGGCCAGTGAGGCAACATCGCGACGCTAACATTTACAGTAGCATTTAAGATTTTCACCCCTTGCTTTGGCCAGTGAGGAGATGACTAAAAAATGTCTTCTTTTTAAACTGTAGACCAGAAAAAGCAGATCAGAAGCTAAAAGATCAGAAGCTAAAAGATCAGCTGCTAAAAGATCAGAGGCTAAAAGATCAGAGGCAAAAGATCAGAGGCTAAAAGAGCAGAGGCTAAAAGATCAGATGCTAAAAGATCAGCTGCTAAAAGATCAGCTGCTAAAAGATCAGCTGCTAAAAGATCAGCTGCTAAAAGATCAGAGGCTAAAAGATCAGATGCTAAAAGATCAGCTGCTAAAAGATCAGATGCTAAAAGATCAGCTGCTAAAAGATCAGATGCTAAAAGATCAGCTGCTAAAAGATCAGCTGCTAAAAGATCAGAGGCTAAAAGTTCAGAGGCTAAAAGAGCAGAGGCTAAAAGAGCTAGCATCCTCCAGCAGCACACAGTTTGATCATGTTAGCGTGGGATTGTTGCACTAGCGGTTTTTTGTGTTTTTGTGTTAGCATGTTAGCACACCCGATGATGATCTTACTGGAAAGCGCCGTCGTGACCGTAATAAGGCTCCTTGTGGGAGCGTGAGCAGTCGCCTTTACACAACTCACACAGTCGCAGCGTGTTGATTGCTCCTGGAACACAACTGGCTGGGAAGAATTCCTTCACCGCTGAGAAACAAACAGATGCACATTAGATGAAATAAACACATGGAATTCTGGGTAAAGGAGAGAGCCACTCACCTTCTTCCACAGGTCTGTCCTCGATGCCGGCCCATTTAATCTGTCCGTTTTTGATGAGTGTTCCGATGGGAATGTTCCAGCCTGCAGTTTGCCCCAATCCAGTGTGACATGTCTTCTTCCCACGAAGGTCATTGAAGCCAAACTTAGTGCCTTTCTTTGCCACGGCTACAGCGTAGTAGCACGTCTCCACATCTGGAACCAGTTCATTTAAAAAAAACAAAAAAACAAAGGCAACAGGATGTGATGTCATTCTCAATCAATTTCATAAAGTGAGATAAAGATCCATTTGAAGTGATACACAGGTTTTTATCATTCTTTGATGTTGAGTTGATGAGATACACAGTACCTGTGCCATACTGCTCTGCCAGGATGGGGTGAAGGTGATAGGGTGTGAGACCAGCTGTGTAGATTTCTCCTCCATCCAGAGTGACGGCATCTGCTTCACCTTTCTGATCAAATGGACAGAATTTAGGACTTTTAGGAAGGTAGATGATTTCTCTGGTTCTATTTCATTCTCCTCTCCTCTCCTCTCCTCTCCTCTCCTCTCCTCTCCTCTCCCCTCTCCTCTCCTCTCCTCTCCTCTCCTCTCTCTCTCTCTCTCTCTTCTCTCTCTTCTCCCCTCCCCTCCCCTCCCCTCTCTTCTCCTCTCCTCTCCTCCCCTCTCCTCTCCTCTCCTCT
>JAOTRN010000022.1:399222-412042 GCA_028566695.1 Bagroides melapterus | reverse complement strand
TACATCTACTCTACATACTGTGACTGTGACAATACCTAACTGTTCTCTCTCTCTCTCTCTCTCTCTCTCTCTCTCTCGAGCTACACAGTCTTTGATTGTGTACAGCTGCTTTGTGACAATGATCATTGTAAAAAGCGCTAAACAAATAAAATTGAATTGAATTAAATGTAAAATTTAAGAATAAATATCAGCTGCACATAGCTCCTAGAATAAACACACACACACGCCCAACACACACACGATCAGTGCAGTGTACAGTGAGATTGTGTTCTTACAGAGCGAGCACGTTTGGCTGGAGGTTGACTGGACAGTCCATCTAACTGGCCATGTTCTGTTAAAAAGCCAGTCACCTGATCCAGGAACGAGGAAACATCCAGCTGATTCCACTCCACCATCTTCTGACCTGGTTTACAAAAGGTCATGAGCAAATCATCATCATCATCATCATCATTAATTGTCATAAAGCAAAGGATTTGGTAAATATATTTTTTAAAGTGTTAATCCTATAATCACCTAGTGATGTGGGAAAACAGAACTAGACTGAATTAAACCTCCATCTTATTTTACTCATTACTCCTTCCTGCTCCACCCACCTCATTTGATAGACAGGATGCAGATAGGTAAGCCCCTCCCACTGTGCTAGAGTGTGTCTCACCTGTACGAGGGTCCAGGATGGAGATGTAGGGGAATTTGTTGAGTTTGTAGAACTGAATGTAGCGCTGTCCCTCTTCACTGTCATGGTAAACCTTGAAAGAAAAAAAAAAAAAAACAGCAGTCAAGTATAATTCCAGTTTGTGTTATTGTAAATAAAATGAGATTAAAACCTTTAACTAAATGTTGGAGGAGCAGGGTGTGCTGGATAAACACACCAACAGTCCACCAGAGAAGTGTTTACTCTTTACTCAGGTCTGATCTCAGCACCTGCCAGAAGATGAAGTGTTCTCTGATGATGGCTTTCACCGCCTCGTTACTCCATACATCTCGGTTTAAACACTGACAGGAGAAATCCTGAACGTTCTGGATATTAATCATCAACCACTTGTTCTCCAACTGACCACAGTTCTTCGCCTGAAAGGGTAGAAAACACACACACACACACAAACACAATAAATATAAATAAGAGTGTGTGTGTTTGTCTGTATATGTATATACACACGTGTGTGTGTGTCCTCACTGTCTCAAAGCTGCCTTTGTGCATGAGCTCAATCGGGGGTCGGAAGAGATCGGCCAGAGTGCTCAGCTTTTTATCCATCGCTCCTCCGTTCCTCAGCTCCTGCTCCTGTCTGACTGGACAATCACACACACACACACACACACACACACACACACACACAGAATGTAAAATATAAATCACAATTAGAATACAAATCACATGGACATTGCTGATGTGTGGAAGTGGAGGAAACCTGAAACCCTTCATGTCTAGGCCCAGCTCCCAGACGAGACAGGAAGCAGCCTGGGGTCCGGTCTCCTGTGTGAATGTTCTGTTTATCTTACCAGCTCTGGGAACTTACTGGTTTCAGTCTGGAAGTCCCGAAAGCCGTCGAAGATGGAGCGAGCGGGTCTCCGTCTCTTCGGTACTGAGAAACAGGAAGATTAAAAAATTTTTAATCTACTACAGAATGTCTGATTTTCAGGGTAACAAGCTGCCAGTTCTGTCAGTGGTTATGAATTTATTTAGATTTATTTGCTACTAAAAACCGTCTTATAAAAGTGTATGTATTAATGCACTGAGATAGAGGAAAAACAGATTCTAATAAACAATGAACTAAATGTACTGTAATAACTCAGGTATGTGTGTATTGTGTCATCAGAATACAGATATTATGTTCAGATTCAGTCATACAGACAGGGCTAACAACATTTAACAGCGCTCTTTATGATTCACCTCCGAACAGCGGCTCCGGCTCCACTAGGATCTCCTGTTTCTGAGGGATCGGCGCTCGGACTTCGTCTCTGTCAGAATTTAAAAACAAGGTGTCTGTAATTACGTAAATACACCCGCTGTAATACCAGCACCTACAAGTGTTATATTAACGCTCACTCTGTATGGCATCTGCTCCCCGAAGCTGTGGCTGAACTGGAGCTGGTGCTCGGCTCCTCCGGAACTCCTCCACTGTCCAGAAACATGGTGACGGCCATCTCCAGGTTGTTGTTGCACGCCTCCAGCATGTGTCTCCCGACGCTCTCCGTGGCTCCTGACAAACGGAAATACAAACATCTTCAGAGCCAGAAACAGGAAATATTGCAATCACACAATCTTACATCTAATAAAATTCACATGAGCTCTCACCAAGTCCTCATTTCACATAAAAAGCTCTCGTCACGTGTACTGCCGTAGCTGAATTGTGTGTGTAGATTTAAGTGAAAGTACTGAAGCTTAATAAATTCTGTTCATGCATCTCACTTATTATTTAATTCATACACATTCACAATTTATAATAATAATAATAATAATAATAATAATAATAATAATAATAAATAATCATGACTATTTATTTTGTGGTTAATAAAATCAGTGTCTGCTGTGCATCAGTGTTGGCTCTGAGAGAGTGCCATATTCACAAGAAGCTGCACAAAAACAACAAAAATCATAATTATTTCCAGAAATTTCAAATATTTCCAGAAACCATAGGAAGAAAGTCCTGGAGTTTTTGTGTAAAAACATTTGAAACCGCTTAATCTTTTTTAAACACTTCCATGTCACGCTAAATGGAACCAATTAGAGTAGAACTACGCATCATGATAATTATTATAAAACATTTAAAAAAACAAAACAACAAAACACATTTTCAAGACTTTCTATTATTTTATGTCGCAGGAACAGACCTACGTCTTCATTCCGCGCATGCGCAAACGCGCCACAACGATTTTCGGTATGACGAAAAGAAGCGGCGAGTCTAAAAAAAAAGATCCAAAACAGCTTTTAAAGCGACATTAAGTGAACGTTGAGGCTCAAAATACCCTAGTTTTTAAGTTTACACCCATGATGTATACAGTTTATACACACACGTGCAGGACTGTCTTGTTTAACAGTTATTAAAACACAAAACAATTAATTATCATGATTTTTGAGTTTGATTAAATATGCGGCTCTGTTACAAGCCGCCATGTTGTTCATGTCGCACTGCTTGGCTGAGATTAAATCTTCTGCAGTCTGAAGAAGTTTTTGGTACAAATTACCGACCTGTAGCATGGCTATGTAATTAGTTTGTCACCTGTGTGTTATAAAAGCTTTAAGAGAACACAAAAGGAGCAAGTGTAGAGGCAGGAGGATGAATGTTCATCTCTACAAGTTTACTTCCACTGTGTGAACTGTGCACATCAGCACCATCTATAGAAATGTGACTTTATTTTCTACACATGATTATCACTTTCTCAGTGTGTTTATAGTTTCCATTGGCTGAATTAAACAGTGGATTATTTCCAGGCCTGAGTTTCAGCTCCTTCTCTGCTCATCTGCTTTTTTTTTCTCGAGTTTTATAGCGCGCTCTCTCTCACACACACACACACTGAGAGAGGCTCAGACACTGATGCATCTCCAGCTTCCCCCCAAACTCTTTAGTCCGTTTTTCCCAGAAAACATAATTCTTTTCCTTCGCCGATGGAAAATTCATAAACCCAGAAATCCCAACAATCCAGAAATAATCCACATATTTACCAGTAATGGCAGTAAACTGTTGAATTAACCCGTTCAGCCCCGGGCCTGAAGCATCTCCGATAGCCGCCATCTTGCCGCCACTGTCAACAACAACGACTCTACGCATGCGCACTATTGACCAACAGCAGCGCGCGGAGACAAGCGCGTCATCGGCTCGGAGCGATGATAATGATCAGAATCAGAATCAGGTTTTTTCTGCAAGTATGTTTACACACACAAGGAATTTGATTCCGACGGTTTGTGGCTCTCAAGTACAGACCAACACAAAACACTACACACATTAAATACAAAACATTCAGTAACTTTACAGATTACATAAGACCAGGGGGATCCTGAGTGTGTAACAGTTGTACATAAAGTGTATATAAAGTGAGTGTGTAAGGTAGTGCAAGTAACCATGGTGTGTGTCACAAATACTATAATAAGTAGTGCAAAAAAGTATCAGTAACAGTAGTGTACTGTAGGATGCAGGGAGTTTGTTGGAAGCATGGTGGTATTTTTACACAAAATACAGTACCAGATGTTTGATTAGTGCAAATAGCAGTAATAATGTGCAGAAGATGTAATGAGGGGTTTCTTGGGGACTGGGATGATGGTGGATTGTTTGAAACAGGAGGGGACACAGCTGAAGTGATCTGTTAAAAATATGTAAAGAAGATCAGAGCCAGTTGGTCAGTACAGTCTTTGAGACGTAGGGGAGACACCGTCTGGGGCAGGTGCTTTCCTGATCTGTCTCTGGATGAGCCGGTTCACATCCTCTATACAGATTGTGAGTGGAGCTTGGGTGTTGGGGAGAGGTGACGGCGGGGTTACCGGAGGCGTGTTGGGGCAGTCAGTGGGCTGGGGTGACCTGAGATAATAATAATAATGATCTTTTTTTATTATATATCTAAAAGTTTTAATACACTTTAAATGTATTATGGATAAAATAAAAACAATAAAACATAAATGCTAAAATTACTAAATAAACAGATGAATAAATAAACAGAAGTGTCCTAGTTTAAAACCCATATAAATCAATTTAACTTTCTATTATTATGTTGTGCCTTTCTCACACTCAAGGCCAATATATACTACAGAATACAATTTTATTATTATATTTATAATTATATTATTATATTTATATTACAATATTATTATTAAAGATAAAATAAAAAAGTAAAAAAAACAAAAAAAAAACCAGAATGTAATGTTAGTATAATATAATCTGGGAATTAACGTGAAATGTGAAGAAGTGTGTGTTTCTGTTTTTTTGTTGTTGCAAAAATATAATTCATATGATTATTTCAATCTAAAGACTCAAAAAATTTAAAAAAAAATATTTTACAGAAAAATA
This sequence comes from Bagroides melapterus, assembly GCA_028566695.1. NCBI lineage: Eukaryota > Metazoa > Chordata > Actinopteri > Siluriformes > Bagridae > Bagroides > Bagroides melapterus. The sequence goes on along the minus strand of JAOTRN010000022.1, from coordinate 407,045 downwards.
AGAATAATTTTCAAATTAATTTTATTGTCTTTCATATTACATTCATCTCAAAACAGTCAACTGAGCAGCCATGAAACATAATAATAATAAAAATAATAATAACAAAGAGGAAAAAAAAAACAGCACAATGAAACAATTAATAATACAAACAGTGATAAGGTTTTCTGATGTTGAGGGATTTATCTGTGATTTAAAACTCCAGTGTCACTTTATTCCCATCGTCCTGTCTGGATTAATTCACCACGAGCTTCAGCTCAAACTCCTCCACTGTCTTCATCTTTTATTCTCAGATTCACTCTGCTGTCTTTTAAAGCTACAGTCAGTGCAGAACATCTACAAGAAAGCCTAAAGTGAAAAGGAAAAACACTTTAAATGAGCAAGATCGGCTCTGGATATCGTGATATTGTGTTATTATGAAATTGTGTTGTGTTATTATGATGTGTTATGTTACTGTGAAGTGATGCTATTGTGATGTTATATTTTTTTTCCTTAATTATTTATCACAATTTCCTTCTTTTCTCAATTCCATAATATTTATGATGTTTTTAATAATGTCAGAACTTTACACACTGTGTAGCAGCAATGTTAAATATCCTGATCTACAGCGACACAATATACTGTGATCATTAGCTGACTTGGATCTTGGACATTTTTTTTTTTCCCCCATTCCATTACTTTTGTGTTATACAGTTTGTGGTTAATGCTGAGAATTTGAATCATACTGAGCGTTTTCTTAGTGATTTCTTAACAAATTGAGTTCGATGTTGATCTGAATTTTTCTGGATCATTTCCACACACTCACTGTCTTTATGTTAGAGTTAAATCTCTAGTCATTAGCTACCACACTGGAATGTAAACATGACAACAAGCAAATATACTTGCAACGGCTTCTGTAAAATAAACTAGTTCAGCAGATGTGTAAATGTTTACATTAGAAGTGAAGAACAGCCTGAGGGATGTAGAGGGTGATGTAACCATAGCAACAATCAAATAACGGTGGTCTAGTGAGGCGTTGGTGGGCCAGAACGCTAACACGCTACATAATGAGATTCTGGCGGTTTAAATGATCAGTGTGGTAGAAGTCAAAAATCTGTAACATCCAGAATGTCTACCATAATCTGTTTTATAGCTTTTATGTTACTGATTGTAGCTTTAAAGTGTCCCTCAGGGCCAGAAAACAGCTTTATAGAAGTGCTAATGGCTGAAACAGAACACCTCATGAATTGAAACTTTAAGATTTGATAAATTAATAACAGACAAATGAATGTAGCCAAATTCAGTCCAGTGCGAAGGCTGTAGTTTATTTGTTCTTGTTTTTAAAGCGGTAATATGTAACTCTGCAGCTATAGTGTCTAATGCAGGACCAGACGCACAACAAAACACAAAACACTCGTGTTCGCTTTATCACATGCACACGGCCTCGTACATTTTAGATGTTTAAATCATAAAATCTGGACAGGGATCATCTGAGTGAAGGGAAAAAGTGCCTGGAAATAATAAGACCATGTTCTCTAGAAGTCCAGAAAGACAAATTATTATTATTATTATTATTACTTTCCATCAAATTAATGAGATAATAAATCTGTGTCAAACTACTTTACTTCACTTCAAAAGCATCAAAAGCTGTAATGATCCAGCCATTCAGGAGTGTGTGGAGGAAATGAATGTGCTTCCACTGAGGTTCAGGAACCTTTAGAAGAACTACACAGAGTTCCTAATAATAATAATAATAATAATAATAATAATAATAATAAATATAGACTTTCTGGATTTTTTTTCTGAACTGTTCCTAAACCCTAAAACATTGCATGAAGAGAAGAGTCTCAACACTGATCACCATCAACTCTCCTGTCTCTGTAACCAAAAGTTAGCATAGGAGTGTGTGTGTGTGTGTGTGTGTGTGTGTGTGTGTGTGTTAGTAAAGGGTGTTTGCATATGAACATGGAGGAGCATGGTGTGTGTGTGTGTGTGTGTGTGTGTGTGTGCATACGTTATGGATAATGTTTAGGAAACTGACATTTGGAACAGGAAGGAAGCAGAGTAAGTGTGTGTGTGTGTGTGTGTGTGTGTAGGTCAGAAGCGGATGAAGGTGGCATCAATCTGCCGGACACTGGGCAGTGCCAACATGATCTTGCGTCTGTACTGAGGGTCTTTCTGTAGAGGGTTGCGCTCCAAATACACCGTCTCTAAACCTTTAGCGTTCTTCAGCTCATCCAGGTCGCTCCAGTTCTCTATCTGATTATCGTTCATCTGAGAAACCACACACACACACACACACACACACACACACACACACACACACACACACACATATAAAACTGACTGTCACCTTTAGGAGCCACATGGGTCAATATCATGACATTTTTGCCCTTTGCAAAAAATGACAATATATTATTTTACATAAATCCTGTCAGTTTCATGAGTTGTGATGTTTCTCAGTGTGGAGAAGTCGGTGGAAGTTTATTTGGCATCTACTGTTTAACAGAATCACATCAGCCTTATTATTAACAAGCAACTATTACAACGAGCATGAAGACCGAGCTGAGAAAAGCAGGTGAATATATTATTTTCTTTATTAACCTGAAGTACAACACTAACCCAAAATTCCTTCAGGTCTGTGAGGTGACTGATGTTTTCAATCTGTTTTATCCTGTTTGCTGCGATGTCCAGAGTTGTCAGCTTTTTCTGGGAAAGCACAGACACATACATTAAAACATGAAACAGGAACTGCACAGGATTTTCAGTATAAAACACATTACACCAAAATACACATGGACACACACACACACACACACACACACACACACACTTGGACCTACATTGCTCTCGAGGCCTTCGATAACCTCGATGCCGTTGTGACTCAGGTAGAGCTCCTTCAGGTTGACTAGGTTCTGTAGTCCCTCTAGTTTGGTGATGCGATTACTCTACATGGAATAAGAAGAGGAGGAGGAGGAGTCAGACAGATACACGTGTAAGAGGAGCGAGTTGTCGAGAGCGTGGATGTTAGCACGTACCTGGATGCTGAGGACCGTCAGGTTGTGGAGCCCGTCCAGGTTCTGCAGCTGAGTGATCTTATTCGTGCCAAGGAACAAACTGTCCAGAGAAGAGAGCGTGTCCAGATTCTCAATGATCTAAAGGAAAAAGAACAACAGAGCTTAAAAAAAAAAGCTGCTGTTTTGGATAATGTGTGAAATTTCAGACAACATTTATAACCAGGTTACTGTAAGATGATGTCATCAGTGTGCTCCTCCTCCTCCTCCTTCACTAAGCTGCCTGGACATTGTAGTATGGAAACGAACACCAGTCATTTCAGTGTAAAGGATAAAACAGATAAAAACTAAACCACCGCTCAGATGAATTTTTTATTAACTTAAATGGGATGTGAGAGGAGAATGAGGCACAGATTGATGACATCATCTAACTGCAACTAAACCTGAGCAATTATTATTATTATTATTATTAATTTTATGAAAGCTGCAGACTAGCTGTGACAGGGGGCCACATGAGAGCCACTTCTGAGAGTCATTTGAATAGCCACTAATTAAAGAAGGAATGTCAGCTCCTTTTGCTATTGATCCGACAGCTTGAACGTGAAGAAATGGCGTGTGGTACGGCTCCGCTCACCCTGATACGATTGGACCCGAGCTCCAGCATGTGAAGGCCAGTGAGGTGTTCGAGGTTGTTGATGTTGGTGATCTTGTTGTGCAGCAGGAAGAGCTTCTTCAGCTTCGTCAGATATTCCAAACCCTCAATCTTCCTCAGCAGGTTGAACGATACGTCAAGCTGCCTGTCACGGATTAACATAGAGCCCAAAACATTAGGACATTGCACCAATAATATTATAATACCTCATACAGCAAGCATAAAGGACATCAGGCTTTTTTTTTTAAATATTATTATTTCTGTTTGTGTAAGTCACGGGTGTCAGACTCAGTTCCTGGAGGTCCAGAGCCCTGCAGAGTTTAGTTCCAACCCTGCTCCAACACACACACTATACAGTTCTCAATTAAGCCTGAAGGATTTGGTTAGTTGTATCAGGTGTGTTTAATTAGGGCTCTGGACCTCCAGGAACTGAGTTTGACACCACTGGTGTAAGTGAAGGTGTAAACATTATATATAATAAGATTGTTACGTAATCTAAAACACAGGTGTATACAGTGCGTGTTTGTGTGTGTGTGTCTCACTCAAGCTCAGTTAAAGCCTCCAGGTTCTCCAGTTTGCGGATCTGGTTGTCGTACAGGTCCAGTTCCCTCAGGGACACCAGGCTCTCCAGGTTCTCTATCTTTTTAATCAGGTTTTGTCTGAGAGAAAGAGTCTGTGTGCAAACACAAACAACAGCGATTACGATTCCAGGACGCTTTTAAACAATCGTGAGCACGTGCTGTGTGTGTTACTGTGTTACAGGATCTTGTCAGTACAACATTTTATATCTGAACTTTACCTTGGCTTTCTGCAACACCTCAAGTCCCTCGATCTTTCCGATCCGACAGTGGACCAGATCCACCTCCTGAGAGAAAAAAGTCAGGTTTGGGGATGATAAACGTAGACCAATCCAGACAGAAATACAGGAAAACACAGACGCTAGAAAACAGGAAGTACCCTAGAGTCCTATCCGTTACTGTGTGTGTGTGTGTGTGTGTGTGAGTGTGTGACTAAACATCTTTAGATTCTACTATTTTTCTTTATCTGCTTCTTAATATTAGCACTGCATTAGCTACACACTAACATGAAAACCATGGCAACAAGGAGGAACGTCAAGGACGAGTGCTTATGTCCAGTGAAGTGATTCAGGGTGATGTTCAGAGAAACTACGTAGAGCTGCTGTGAGAACACTAAACTCCACAGGTCACATGTTGATCTGCTCACCTCCTCATTAGGGTCCAGGGTGATGGTGTCCATATCGACAGGCAACTCCTCTGGAGCTGGAAGGGGTGGAAAAGGTTAAAAGGTAGAGAGAAATCAGAAGGATAGTTTAACAAACACAGACTGTTTATCTAACAACATGAGGGTCTGAGTCACCAGGACAATAGTTTATAGTGTATAGTCTGAGATAAGATCTTGTGAATGTAAAGGTGGCAGTATGCAGGATAAACTGCAGTGTACGGAGGTTTGTGTCGTGTGTGTGTGTGTGTGTGTGTGTTAGAGCAGAGAGAATAAATTCTACTCCTCATGTTGAACCTGTGGAAGCTCGCTGCAGATCTTCGACTTCTCCATTGACGCTCCTCCTCTTGGTCTCGTCATCTCCGGACTCCTCCGACTCGCCCCTCCTGTCAACTGAACATCAAAACACGTCACTATGGGAAGAACTTCTGAAATTTAATACTCAACTCAAGTCACAAATTTCAAGAATTTTTGGATGGCTATTATGTTTAGATGGATGTGCTATTAATAAAGTGAAAAGAGCTTGGGAGGGTGAGCTTGGAGAGAGTTTTGAAGAGGAATTGTGGGCCACTGCATTGGACCCTAACCCTAACCCTAGAATACATTCTAGTATGATATGTGCTGGTCTGAGCATTATACAATTTAAAATACTACATAGATTTCAGTTCTCTAAGGCCCAGTTATCTGCTATATATTCTACTATAGAGGACAGATGTGACAGATGTCAGGCATTTCAGTGCAATTTGAGTCACATGTCCTTTACTTGTTCTAAGTTGCAAAATTACTGGGTTAATTATTCTTCAGTGATGTCTGAGGGGCTCAGGATCAGTATTGATGTCTGCACTGCTATCAGTTTTTGGGGTTCCAAAGGTCTGTTCTCAGTTTAGTTCCAAACAGCTGGATATTTGAGCTTTTATGTCTTTAATGGCTATCCGTCGTATTCTGATCCACTGGAAATCTGATAAGCCTCCTAAAACATCTCAATGTCTTGTAGATACCATGTCATTTCTCAAAGTAGAAAAGATTAGATGTTCTGGGAAGAGTAACTTCTTTAAGAAATGGAAATCTTTTATTGCATATTTTCAGTCTCTTAAATCTCTGCTTCTGTTTAAGTTATTTATTTATATTATTATTTTTATTTATTTATTTTCTTATCCCACCCACTTTATATTATTATTATTATTTATTTTGATTTATTTATTTTATTTTCCCCAACCACTTTATTTATTTGGTTGCTTTAGTTCATTTTATCTTGATGTAATTGTTAATTCTTAATGGATTACATGTGATTTTCTTTGTTGTTCTTTTCATGTTTGTATTCTTAAAAAGGGATAATTCTTAAAACCTATTTCAATGATAATGTTGATTAGATAATAAAAAAGTTTGAACCTAAAAGACGTCTCTTTATTGGATGTTACGTCCGTTTTAGTAAAGATGCCTCTAAATTAAAATATACTTACATTGAAATAGAAAGTTTTACACACAACCACATACTACACATGGAAACGCTCACCACATCCTCACACTTCTCAGCATGCCACACTTCTTTACATTATTCGTCTCAGCTCGCTATTAAGAATCGACTCCCAAACAAATAATTGCCTGTTTTTTCAAAACACACCATATTCTGACTAGTGTCTCTTCTTATTGGCCTTACAACAACCACACTACAACTCTTCGCGTACAACATTTTAATTAAATAAAAATAAAATCCTACCTACATTTACAAAAATGGATAACATATGAGCAGTTTAAAGAACCGACACAAACTGTTGGTTTGGTGCACAAACACATCATATCATAAACAGGGTTGAGAGAGAGAGAGAGGGAAATTGGTGTCCTGGTTTACCTGGTCAGGTAAATTAAGGAACCTCTGCACATTTAATTGTACTCCACATTAACACCCCGGGATCAACTGATCAGATCATTAACTTTAGAACGTTAACCTGTGTAAATATTACAGCAGAAACGCCTGTCATACTATGTTGTGTAGTTTAGCATGCTAGCGGTGATGAACTCGAGGGCTGGGTACATGACTGGAATCGACGTGCAATGGAATTTTATTTTGTAATAAACCTACATGTAATACTAGTAATAAACAAAAATATGTTAAACATAATAAATCAATAACCGCACGGTTAATTCTACTATATTCTTGTCTGGGTTGTTCCCTTTCCCTACCCGTATTCCGTCATGACCCACCTCCTGCAATGGGATTGGTCAGTAGTTCGCGCTCACGTGCGATTTAACACTTTCACTTTCCAATCAGCGCCCTTGACAAGAGAACTCTAAAACTCCAGCCAACCGGAACTGAGGAATTCGATCTGTCTAAACAAATCATGATATAGGAAGGCGAGACTTGTCGGGAAACGAGTGGATGAAAAAAGCATTTCTGCTACTACGCGAAATAATATCTTTAAGCTAAGCTAATGTTGCCATTCTTTCAAACGTAAACAATCCCACAACGCTAGCATGCTACGTAGCCGAATGAATGATGGGAAGAGATTTGCAGTTGAAATGCAAAGATTATTAAAAATAATCGCCGAATCTGCAGATAAAGGTGATTTGAAAAAATATGTCGGCGTCGTTCTCTGAGGAATTTATACCGGAACATTGGCGCTAGCAGCTAATAAACAGCTTTTAACTCACCTTCCATCTCCTGAGGCTCGCTAACAGACAGGGTAGCCATTTTCCCCCTCGTGACCCACCCACGGCTCAGTGACGGACAGCTCCAGCGACCAATCGGTTCTCTACTGTTGGGATACGTCACTGCCTAACAGTAGCTCATTCTCTGAGAAATGTTATATTATACAAAAAGACAATTCATCAAAAAAAAAAAAAAAAAAAGACACACACACACACACACACACACAAACACAAATATATATATAAATAACTGTGAAAAATAATTAGCCCCCAAATTATCTGTAGTATAGATTTTT
>JAOTRN010000022.1:379763-390819 GCA_028566695.1 Bagroides melapterus | reverse complement strand
GAGAGAGAGACAGGGAGAGACAGAGGGAGAGAGAGAGAGAGAGACAGAGAGAGAGACAGAGACAGGGAGAGACAGAGGGAGAGAGAGAGAGAGACAGAGAGAGACAGAGGGAGAGAGAGAGAGAGACAGAGAGAGAGAGAGAGAGAGACAGGGAGAGAGAGAGAGAGAGAGAGAGAGAGAGAGAGAGAGAGAGAGAGAGAAAGAGAGAGAGAGAGACAGAGAGAGACAGAGAGAGAGAGAGAGAGAGAGAGAGAGAGAGAAAGAGAGAGAGAGAGAGAGAGGGTCAAGCTGCATAAAAATTAAACAATCATGAATAAAGTTAGTAAAAACTTTTACTGCTAGTGTAAATAATAATAATAATAATAATAATAATAATAATAATAAACCTGAGGAATGTGCTGTAAAGCCCAGGCCAGACGCATGGAGACGTGCTGCGGTGTGAAGACCACCAAACTCCCCGCCAAGAAACGCTTCTGTCTGCTGAAGAAGTGCAGCATCTTCATTACACCATGCACCGCCTGTCTCCCACACACACACACACACACAGCTGCGATCAGGACAGTCAGACTTTCTTTCTTCTGTCTTCACGGTCGTGTGGTCTCACAGATCCACACATGGATGGTTTAACTAAATTCTCTCTAAAAGTTTACATCACGCAGTCATCTACTCGCCTCAGCAGTGATGCAGAATGAGTAAGGGTTTGGGTTTAGAAAGGGTTTCAACTTGATATTTGTTTTAATAACACAATGCTCTTCTCTCAGGAAAAAAACAGACCATAAAAAAGCAACAAAACCCATAAATATTTAATTAGTTCTGACCACTGTTTGATATCAGAGTCCAGATTTACAAACCAGCCAGATGTTTCTGCTCCGATCACAGGCAGGTTTAACCCACACAGAGACAGGTCTGTGAGCTCACCTTCATGGTGCAGGAGTTGTTCCAGGACTTCACCATCTCAGCCGCTCTCAGGTCCTGCCAGCCGATGAAGTTATGAAACGGTTTCCCCGTCTTCCTGAAACAAACAGTCATGGAGAAAATGTAAAACTCTCACTGACATGGAACAAGCACACACTGTTCTCTCTCTCTCTTAAACACACACACACACACACACACACACACACCACACATACCTGTGCCAGGTAGTGAAGGTGGCTCTCTGAGTTGAGATGCCTAATGCCTCCATCTGACTCATCTGTAAACCTGAGTCTGTAACACACACACACACACACACACACACACACACACACTATTTAATTCATTCTCATTTAGAAAATAAAATATTACACAAATAACTGTGCAAATGTTTCGAGTTTTTTATTTAATGGAAATATCATTTCAGGTTTTTTTTAATACATTAAGGTCCTGATTTTTCATCTTCATCATTCTCTTCATCTTCACTGCACTGAAACACAACACTAGAAGTGTTTGAAAATGTGACAGTGTTGGATCGTTTTACATTATTCATTTACTGGAGATTTGTGTCTAAAGCACTCTCACTTTCACTTTAACATTTCTTAGGCACACACACACACACACACACACACACACACAGAGTTGTGCTTCTTATCTGGACTCATATTCCTGTTTGACAGTAGTGAAGATGTAAACAGTAACTGAGGGAATGTCACACGTGATATAACCAGCAGACTGTTTTAGATGTGTGTTAGGACAGCTCTGACCTTGTACTGCTCCCTTCACCACACTGACAAAGATCTGCCACAGATCCTCTGGGTCCATCTCCACCCAGCCATGCTCTGGGTACTGCAGAGATACCTGGGTCAAAACACACATGCGCGCGCGCACACACACACACACATCTTACAAACAATACAAGGAAGAGAACGGGACTAAACTATAAATGTAATATTTCTAAAGGGAAGTTTGGACTTTTATGTAAGGAACAAATAGTTCAAAGTGGAATAAAAGGGGCGTGGCCAGAGAAAGACCAATCAGACAGTCGGACACACCCACATGATTCTAATGAATGACGTGTTAATGAGTTTGGTTTGATTTTTTTTTTTACTCCGGTGTAGATAAGATCCCTTATGCAATAATCATAAGAACATAACACTTGTATTGTTAGAGATGAACAGTGTTCGTGCGCAGATCAGGCGACTCAGGTGTGTTTACCTTTCGACTGCAAGATCCCCGGATGTTGGCTTGTTTATCATAAACATGGCACCTCACAGAGGTCGTTCCTACATCCACAGAGAGAATAAAAGTCTCTCTCTTCGTCCAGCCGTTTCTCAAAGTTCCCATAACACACACACACACACACACACACTCACACACACTCACAGGAGCGAGGAGCCGAACTTGAACAACATGCTCACGAAATAACTCCAGATAAATGGAAAACCGTGTTCTTCTATCTCTCAGTTCTGCACTTCACACCTCTGGACTTTTACTCGAAGGAAAACGTCAAGATTCACCGGAAGTTGACTGATGAGTTCCGAACGCGGATAACAGTCTCTAGAATCTGATTGGTTACGAACTGGGCGCGCGCCTTATGTGACAGAGTCCGCACCTAAATTTTATTTTATTTCAAGTCATCGGGATAACAAAAATCTGTATTAATTTTAATATTAATAATATTTAATCATCACTTCCTCTTAAAGAAAACTTTGACGAGATATTTCGTCACTCTCAGGCACTTTCATTGTTTCTGTTCCTGATGGGTGTCGTAATGTAATAGCTCGATTATGAAAACCAGTAGCGAAAACACTCGAATAAGGAAATAATAAAAAAGGAAGTAAATGATCAACAATCTAACTAACCGTTAATACCACAAACCGAACATAAACCCGCGCGTGCGTCCTTCTGCTGCTAAATTCTCTGTCGCTAAGATACAAATCCAGCGCCGCGTGTGAGTTGTTCATAAAATAGTTGAATTCAGCGGAATAATCCTCTTGTTTGTCCATCTATAGCTCATGGAACTTGTTTGATATTCAACTGCAGGCTTACTAAAAACAGGAATAAGTATAAAAGCAAAAGGAGCACAAATGATGACGTCACTCATCAGCCGATAACTGGGTGTGTTAATCGCTTAAAGAGACAGTTCACTATTTCCGGTTGGATATTTTAGACTGCTTGTTGATTAAAAATAAATAAAGCAGGTTGTAAACAATAATACTGTTAAAGGCAGTGATAACCGTCAATTAATAAAAAAAAACTAAAGTCACATCACTGTTAATGTTAATTAAGACTAAATTAATATTCCTTCAGTAAAATATTCCTTCAGTGTTTGGTAGACGCTCTTAAGAGCAGCTTACGTTTAACACAAGTGAAGTTTAAGGGCTTTGTTCATGGGCCCAGCAGTGCAGCTTGTGGTCCTGGGATTCAAACTCACAACCTTCTGATCAGTAACCAAACACCTTAACCACTGAGCTATTAGTGAAGTCCAGCTGTTGCCATGTATAAAGTATTGGCACTCTCTCTTGGCAGAAAAAAAAATACTTTTTTTTTTTTTGGTATTAAAAAAATACAAATCATTGAGAATTCTCATAACAAAAGTTTATTAAAGATCTATATACAGCACATCCCAAACGGAGCACCACAGTTTAATTGTTCTGTGAATCTGGTTCAAGTTCATTTGAAAATAACACTTCACACAGACACTTCCCAGTTCACAATAAAAAAAAAAACCTGATGGTGGAGGTGTGGCAGATCCCAAAAAAAAAAAAAAAAAAAATCCTACTGTGTACAGAGCTGCTGGTATGAGAGACCTGTTTTCTTTCTTTTTTTCTAAAAAAAAAGTGAGAAAATTAAAATCCCAAACTTCAATTTTAAAAACCCAACTGAAGTCCAGCTCTCTTTTACATAGAGAAAATAAATTAGTTTTCTGACTGAGCTGTGAAATAAATCCTGTACAGATTTAACTATCTGTCTAACCATTTGGCTATGATCTTGTGCTACAGTGCTCATATCTTTTTATGGAAACTTTTCCATCCAATTCATTCTCTCACAGCCAGGGAGTGAAAACGAGACCGTGTAAAATGTGAAATATGAACGGAACGGATGGAGAGAATTGTAGAAAGTGAATGCTGAGAGTTTTAATCTACTGAGCGTATTTCTCTGATGAAATGATGAGTGATATGAGGAAAAGCAGCTTGAATAATACTGAAATTTTAGGCATTTTTTCTTTATCTGAAATTTCCTCATATTTGTTCACCAACAAGTTTCATGTCCTCATATTTGTTTTACTCATACATGACACTCCAGACAATCTCTCTTCTGATTGGCTGAGCACAAAGTTCTAATTTGCATCCAGTCCAGCTTCACTCATTGTGGAAGAAGTTGACAGAAGTGGACATGTAGCTTCTCTTGCTCATATTCACACCAACGTCAGTGCTACAAGTTTGGACTTTCAGGAATTTCAGGAATGTGGTGAGGACCAGAGTTTTCCAGAACGCAGTCTGATTGTCTGTAACTGCACGACTGTAGCTGTACGTGTCGGGATTGTGGATTTAAAAACAAATCAAATGGAAATACCAAACTTGTTTTTAAGTGCACTGTGATTACAAAAATAACTACAAAGAATCAAGAAATATTAAAACCCAAAGCTGGGGAAAAAGCTGGATAAAAAGTTTCAATTTAAAGTTAGACGAGAGAGAAAGTCGAGAAAATCATTGTGCTGCTGATCTTAAAGTGGATTAAAGTTTAAAGAAATATTCCCTCACCACTGGAAAAACATGATGTAACACACGATTAGATCAGATTCTTCAGTCTTCCTCCCATGTCTCATAATTCTATTTAAAAAACATCAACCATAAAACCTGGAAAAAAAAATTGAATTGCTGGAGGAAGAGGCGGAGCTCCATTTCAGCTCAGTCCGTCACTTTGGCGGCATCGAAATTCACTGCCAGCTTCCTGTGTTTGCGTTTGGAGGCGGAGCCTGGGGGGTGTGCCGGTTTGGGGTGTTGTTTGGGCGTACTTTCGAATTCCTGCGTGCCGATTGGTGGAGGGGTTTTGTTGGCAGAGGGGGTTGATGTGGCTGCAGAGTGAGAGATTTCTGTGTTCTCGGCTCGAGCGGCGTTCCCAAAGTCCGGTCTCACTTCCTGGTTCTTTCGACCTGAAACTCGTTTCTTGGTCACCTAACATTTAAAAATAAAGATGTCACTGTGTTGTTGTAAAAAAAAAAAAAATCACCTTCTGACCAATCAGAATCCACTCAGTGTCTCAGCAGCAGCGTGGTGTACAAACCTGTATTTCGTGTCCGTGTTTGTTTCTCACCTGTAGTGGGATGAACTGGTTGTGAGATCCGACATGGGCTGGGGGCGGAGGCACTCGAGCTCTGGGGAACGTCCCACTGAAAAATGGCTGCCCCTGTGGAGGCAACTGAACCCCCCATGGCAGAGGAGCGTAACCTTGAGGGGGCATCAAAAGACCACCTGCACAAAACAAGCACTCAGGTGAGGTGGCATTTTACTTTACAGACAATTATTGCAAAAGTTTATAAACCTTTAATACACAACAAAAGGGAGAGAAAGAACATTTATAAGAGGTTGTGTTGAGGTTCACAGATGTTCCTTACTTATTAACAATAACAGAAATGCTCAGTGCACATTATAGTATTAACATCATTCACATATTTAAGGCTGAAAACATAATTATCTTTCAATAACAGGGTCATGTACTATTTGTCTATAGACATTAAGCATGTGTTTGTTCTTCTCTATTCACTTGTTTATCCTTAATTTAACTAGAGTTTCATCCACAAGCCTGTGTGGCACAACAGTTACAACAAACAAGACACAAATAATAATACAGCACTTAGAAACAGAATAAAAGGATGAGGAATGTGATGCAGTAGAAATGTGAGACTCCTGAACACTCACCTGCAGGCTGGAGGTGAGGAGCGATCGCTCGCATGGGCTGCATTCCAGGGAACAGAGGAGGAGGAGCAAGAGGAAATGAACCAACAGAGTTCTACAACAGAGCAGGACAACATCATGCTTTTATATACACATCTGTGTGTGTGTGTGTGTGTGTGTGTGTGTGTGTGTGTGAGTCTCTACATCAGGTGTTGTGCTCTAAACCAGCAGCAAGTCTGTGTAACATAACTGAGGAAGTGGGTGTGGTTTTCAAGCATAGATGTGAGACAGACATCAGACAGTGAGATCAAAATGAGACAGAAGAGAAAGAAGAAAAGACAGAAAGACAAGAAAAAAGGTGTGTGTGAGATGTTACCAGGCGCTGCAGAGTGAACAGTGCTGCTTTCTCTTTGGCTTCAGTTTCAGACTGACACTGAGGACCATGAAGCAGGAGACCGTTAGATAGTTTCACCTGACAAACCATCAGACCCTGAGATACACACACACACACACACACACACACAGAGTAAATGCACAAAGTACAGGAAAATGCTGCAGTGAAGTTATTTAAGCTTTGACAGTGTTGTTTAATTCCAAATCAAACAGGGTAAGTAAATAAGGGGGTACTGGTAGAGAGTGAGTGTGTGTGTGTGTGTGTGTGTGTGAGAGAGAGAGAGAGAGAACACTGACCTGTCTGTTGCGTAGGAAGGTGAACTCAGGCGGCCCCATGTTCAGCCCTACACATACTCGACTCAGCTCAGCTGCCATGCAGGGCAGGAGAGGAGGAGCAGGAGATTCACCTGGAGTCGAGTTCATCCTCGCTGCTGGAAGGTGAAAATCAGCAATAAGGTTAACATCCACAACCCTATACAACACCTGTGAGATTTATTTCTACAGTTTTAAGTTTTTAAGGTGGTGAAAATCCTGTAAAAGAAACTGTCTTGACACTGTGCTAAAAATATTTATCTACCCAGTTTTTTTGAACAGCGTCTCCTGTTCTGCTGCTGAGCTCCAGGATTGGAGGAATTCTGTGATGCATTCATAGGGGAGGAGTCTGGGGCGGGTGCTGAACTGTCAATCTTCAACATCTCCTTCAGCATCATGGTTCCCATCTGCTCAAGGAACACACACACACACACACACACACACACACACACACACACACACAGAAATGAGGAGTCGTTAATGACGTACTGCAATTATATAAAATCTAACAACTCTAATTAGTATAGTTAAGAATTTGATAGCTGTAATGAATTCACCATGGCAAAAGATTGAGGAGACAGAGGCTTCTCCACCTCATCATCAGGATCTTTAACTGGAGAATTTACTGGAGCTACAGCTTCCTTCGAAATTTTCAGATTGGCTATAAGCTCCTGAAACTCTGGAGAGACCTGCAAACGTTCAGAAAGAGTTCACAGCCTCTTAGTGCACACATGCTGAACTGATGAGAGAGTGATGCACACACTGAGACTAACTAAAGTCAGAGATAAAAACCAGGTCTGCTGCTATAAACTCACTCACTAGTTCAGTCCTCAACACCAGAACACACACACTGTACTACATCCACGTGTTCTCAGAAACACTGAAGTGCGATAAAGACCCATATTTAACACTGACTCTGATCTTATCTAAGTGTCACTGGATCAATAAATACCTTGCTGGAAGGCTTCTGTGGAGAAAGTGCATTTAAATCTTCACTCCTCTTCAGTAATCTGATACCGGCTCCCTGACCCTGGGGGAAAAGTGCAGGATTCATTATTCTGAACGTGGTGTAGCATTAAATCACATCCTAAAGAGAAGGACTTACATTATTCATTCATATCATGAGAATTTGTGTAAATATACATTTGAACTAAAACTGAATTTGCAGTCAGAAGTTTATCATACAGTGAAACGGTAGACGGGTAACAATTCAGAAACAAGTCAAAATCATCAGGAACAAAAACAGCTCACAAACTGAACATCATGCTATTAAATAAAAAATGTTAAATAATAAACTGAATCCATGTTTTAATCTATGGTCTTCATGAAAACCATTTATGATTACATGCTAATAAATAACTATAAATCATTATTAATGAAGAAATAAGAACAATGTTGGTCCACAATAAAATATCCGTGTGAGCGCGCACACACACACTTACATGATTTTGCCAATGTGTTGTTGGTTTCTGAGGCAGAGCTGCTGATTGAAGAGACTGCCACACGTTACCGAACTCCTCCTCCTTATTCGCAGAGCCCTAACACACACACACACACACACACACACACACACACACACACTCCTATAAATTCAACACACACATCCTTACAGACATATAGATAATCAGAAAAAGGTCTTTACCTTGTGTTGTGTTTTTTGGTTCAGGGCTTTCTGAGGAGAGTTTCTGTTTCCCTGAGTGTCAGCTCTGAGACCCTGCCTACTGTTCTGCTGTTCAGAACACACGCACATGCACACACACACGCGCGCACACACACACACGCACACCAACCTGAATGAGAAGTGTGTGGTTTCTTACTGTGTTTCTGACGATGATGACATGAGGTTATTCTGAACTGTGTGAAAGTGTGTGTTACCTGTGTAGGTTTAAATGGTGAGCGTGGCGAGTGGTTCAGGCCGTCCAGCTGGTGTTTGTGAGTTTGTGTGTGTAAAGAGGAGGAGGAGGAGGAGGAAGAGGAAGAGGGCTGTGGTTTGACAATGGCGGTGAGTTTGTGAGGGTTTTGATCTTGACGGTGCCCGTGGCTCAGATTGATTAAGGCACAAGGAGGAAGTCTGTAACCTCTACCTGGAGAGCACCTACACACACACACACACACACACACACACACATACAAACGGTTCAGAACAAATGTTTATTTAATTTCCCTTTAGCAATAACTATTATAAAAGGTATTATAAGTACAGATATTATTGTATACTGGTGTGTGTGTGTGTGTGTGTGTGTGTGTGTGTGTGTGTGTGTGTGTGTGTTACCTGAGGGTGAGTCCTCCAGCAAACTCCCCATCAAACAGAACCTCGTATAGAACTTCAGCCTCTCGCTCAGCTGATAAAGGACAGAAAACAAAAGCAAAAACACATCTGACTAATTTAATAATCCTAATAATATTAATACATGCTCTGTAAACAGTAATTAAAGATTTAATCCCAAACAGCTGTACAGAAAGAAAATAAACAATACATGCTGATATCGACCCTGATGACATCACCAGGGTGGGGCAATGTGATGAAAAAAAAAAAATCCTGATATTTCAACATAATAAATACACAATCATCTACAGACCTCCTGAGAAACTACCAGGAAAACTACTGCATTTAAAAAGAAGCTATTAAATAATTAGCTTCATATTATTATTATTATTATTATTATTACTATGGACAAAAACAAGTACATACAAGGATGAAAATTATTTAAAAAAAAAAGAAAAAGAATTTCAAAACTTTATAAAATTATCAGAGCAGAGCAAACAATTTATAAAACGGTATCCCAATACCTACAATATCTAAGAAAAGTGAGATCATGACGTCTGTATTACAGCATCACATCGCCCAGCCCTGGACATCATCAGGAAATCCATTTAGATTGCTGGTCTATAATTCAAACCAGTAGATTGGATCATGTGCCGTACCTCCTTTAATGCCGATGATGGTTCCTCTGAGGCCGAGAGGAACAGAGAAATTCTCCCTGACATTAATGACACGGTCAAAAAGGTGATACTCAGCATCAGGGTCAGGAACTACACCATGCTGCTGCTCCAAAGGCTGATAGACACACACACACACACACACACACACAAGCAATAAACACTGGAATTTAAATAATGTTAGCACACTGAACATTTTGTGTATTATTTTCCAAGGCAGCCTGGATTGTGGAGTGTGTTATTAATTTTTAATGGTTAATAAATTATTTTTGGGAAGTTTGTTCTCACCTGGAACAGCAGGTGAGGTTTCACAGTGACACACACTTTCTTGTTGCTCTTCTTTGCCTGTGTTTAAAAAAAAAAAAATTCAATAATTCTAAATAAATACATAACTTTACGGGGATGTGGTAGCCTAGTGGTTAAGGTGTTGGTCTACCAATCGGAAGGTTGTGAGTTTGAATCCCTGCTCCACCAAGCTACCACTGCTGGGCTCTTGAGCAAAGCCCTTAACCCTCGATTGCTCGGTGGTATAAAATGAAACAAAAAAAAAAAAAAAAAAAGAAACATGAATGTAAGTTGCTCTGGATCTTCTAAATGCCATAAAAAATGTAAAAAAAAATCTGAGCCTTAAATATAGACAAATTATACAATTATCTAATATTGTCTAACACAAATTTATAAGTTTAATATAAGCTTACTATTTTACTACTTCTTTTAGGACAGTAACAGCTAATTGAATAAACCTCTAAAGAAAAAAAAATTTGTGTTTGTTTAGGGGGAAAAAAACAAAAGAAACAAACAAACAAAAAAAAAACACCTTACTGTCACCGCATACAGGTTACAGTGAGATTTGAAACACAGCAGTGTGTGTGTGTGTGTGTGTGTGTGTGTGTGTGTGTGTGTGTGTGAGAGAGAGAGAGAGAGAGAGTGTGTGTGTTCAAGATCACCTTAGCTTTCTCCAGCTCTTCTTCAATCTTCCCCACAATGCCTACATCCAGAATCTGGAGGTCACATGATGCACGGGAGGAGGAGCTAACAGGATGTGTCTTCAGCCAGGCAGTGATTTCCTGAACCTTTTCAGCTCTGAGAGAGAGAGAGAGAGAGAGAGAGAGAGAGAACAATTACAGAAGCTGTGCTCTGATAATGATGAACCTCCTAATACGAGTGATGAATATCCACTTCACCCAGATACTTCACTCACGTTCACAAGATCCAAAGTGGTGTTTAGGGGGTGTGTGTGTGTGTGTGTGTGTGTGTGTGAGAGAGAGAGACATACCCGTTCTCATCCTCTCCTGGCCAGATATCATCCTCATAAAACAGATCATCATGACTGTTCCTGGACACATAGTCGAACACCTCAGAGAAGCGCTCCAGATACTCAGCTAGCAGTTCCTCTACAGCGGCCGAGTACAGCCACTCCTTCTCTGTTCTCTTGGTGTAGCCAGGAACCTCCTCATTCTTCTTATTGAACTTCAGATTCAGACCCACATTGGCTCTCTGCTCACCATGAGGACTAGCGTTAGAGAGAGAAAGAGAAAGAGAGAGAGAGAGAGAGAGAGAGAGAGAGAGAGAGAGAGAGAGAGAGAGAGAGAGAGAGA
>JAOTRN010000022.1:339586-359900 GCA_028566695.1 Bagroides melapterus | reverse complement strand
AGTGATCAGATTCTAATAAAACAGTGATCAGATTCTAATAAAACAGTGATCAGATTTGTCTCTTTACCTGTCAGACGTTGAATATATCGGCGCGTAGAAGTCGGGTTTCTCTCCACATCTGTCGCTCTCCTTCACCGAGCGCTTTTATAACCTCTCTAACCTCTCCCTCCTTCTCTCACTCTCCACCTCACATCTCTTACTCATTTCTTCTCTCCTCCCTCTCATGCTGTTTACATGGAAGAGGAAGAAATAATTTTTTTTTTTTTCCTGAGCATGTTGAATACAGCCTCGCTCACTCGGTGCTCTGAAATATTATGTGCATGCGGTTCCCTTTTGTCCTGGAAAAAACCTCACTTCAGATCTTTTGCCCTTAAAGCACTTTGGTGATGGATCACAAAGACATCTGGCATCCAATTAAATTAGATTTTATTTGTTTAATACTTTTATTTTTTATTTATCTCTAGGTGATGGTGGTGAGGAAAAACTACCTCAGATGATGAATAAACCTTGAGAGTGAAAAGAGAACCTCATCCTCATCTGGGTGACACCAGAGAGTGAGATTATAAATCATTATAAACACTGATTAGTACAATGTCAATCATTCTGCTGTAAAATGAAATAAAAACAATTGAATTTAAAGGTTTTCTCACTGTGTTTTATCTCATACAGAATCCTACAGTAACAGTCACATCATGGTACAACATTAAAATATGAGTAAATGCAGTCAATTTTATTTGTACAGGGAAATACAGTAATTACTGATTTTCATACTATAATTATATGTAGATTGAATTGCTGGTCATTAAATTAAATATATATATATATATGTATATGAATAATGCCTCATTCCTCCACGGTTGGGGGTTCGATTCCCACCTCCACCATGTGTGTGTGGAGTTTGCATGTTCTCCCCGTGCCTCAGGCGTTATCCAGCAATTAATATTATTTAACTTCAACCAAATTCAGTTTCATTTATTCATTTATGAACATTTATTTAACTAATAATTCATTCATTAAAGGTTTTACACGGATCAGAAGGTTTAACATGCATTTACAGGAAATAGGTTGATTTTACAAAATGTACAAGAAAAAAAATAATTCACACAAAAAACGAAAGAAAAATCTATATTTCTGGAGCTGAAGGGATTTTTCTGTAAAAAAAAAAAAAAACAAGCACCCAGCAGAGAACAAGAACAGTACTGAAATGTCAGGAACCTGCTCAAATACTGAGCAAATTATTAAAGAATTTCTGAAATTTCTGTACATCAGTATGGATAAAGACATTCTGTAAATGTAGATTTCATTTTCAGGACCTGGACCTTAGCTGAGATCTTGAGGGTAAGATGAGTTTACTCCATATACAGAACTGAGCATTGTGGCTAGGGCAATGCTGGGCCCTATGAAAGAATATGAGGTTGGGCCCCCACCACACCAATAAATCAGTTCTCTGAGGGCCCCCAAAGTGCATAGGCCCTTAGAATCATCCTAACTTTCCCCCCTTAGTGGCGTCCCTGCTCGTAGCACATGAACGTGTGTTTTCTGTAATAATCAGAACATCTTCACACTGATCTGTGACCTCGGGCTCATCGTGTTTGAACACACAGATTCTCACATGAAGGTTCAGACTTCATCATTAATTCAGTCATTAGTTCCTCTCTCTTAAACCTAACATCTTTTTTCTCCTCAGAACACAAAAGGACTCTAAATTGTGTGTGTGTGTGTGTGTGTGTGTGTGTGGTCCTGTGGCGGACTGGTGACCTGTCCAGAGTGTACA
This sequence comes from Bagroides melapterus, assembly GCA_028566695.1. Classification (NCBI taxonomy): domain Eukaryota; kingdom Metazoa; phylum Chordata; class Actinopteri; order Siluriformes; family Bagridae; genus Bagroides; species Bagroides melapterus. The sequence continues at coordinate 358,126 of JAOTRN010000022.1, read as the reverse complement.
GGCCCCAGCTGATCCATGTGACCCGGATAGTCCCGGAATAAGCAGGTACGGACAAGATTTAGAATTACTGCTTTGTGTTTCTCACTGGGAATGAAAATAAAACTGGACAGATCACAGACACAACAGTGTTGAGTAGCACGTAGTTACACACACACAAAACAATCTACAAGTTTCCTTTTACTAAAAACTTAACACCGTTTCACTTAACACTTGTACCAGAGGCCAAAAAATGGAATTTGCTCCTGTTTTATTTGCACTGAACAGTTAAAGTGTGTGAATTGTTCCAGATTAGAGCTGTACTTAATGTGATAGAAAATTACTAAAAAGCTGTAGAAGTAAAATAAATCACATAAAACTGATGGGTTTCATTTCTGTTCATGTGATATTTCATTATTATATTTTATTTAAAAGTGATCAGTTATAATAAATAATAACATCGATAAGAAATATTCCAATGTTTATTAAACATGATTTAATTAATAATGAATTAATCTTTCATTTTTAAAACAAATCTAAACTAAATCTTCACAGCGTGTTAAATGATCTATACATTTAGAAGATATTTCTGTCACATCTACGTTACAGCACGGTGAAAATCATTCTTCACATATCTGAGGATCAGAGCCCCTGGAGCAGAGAGGGTTAAGGGCCTCACTCAGGGGCCCAACAGTGAACCCTGATCTTCTGCTCCACAACCCCGAGGCTGAAGCCCTTGAGTCACCACTGGTCCAGTGTAAAGTGTGTTGTTATGGTGTATGAATTTGTTCCAGTCTCATGTTAGTGCTGCTGCTCAGACATCTCACTGCTCAGGTGTGTTGTTGAATTCATTTATTTCAGTTTATTTCCTGCTCTGCGGCGGCGGATCTGCTTTTGGAGCTGGAGTTTGTTGGTGAAAAACACACACCTCCATCCCACGTCTCGGGCCAAATCCTCCATCCCAGGACTCACTGTGTCACAATGAAGGCGTACGGTCTGCTCCCAAAACTGCTCCGAGCTACAGAGCTAACACACACACACACACACACACACACACACACACACATGGAATCATGAAGAAAATCCTTTAAACTTTCTTTTGTTCTCTATCAGGTCTATCGAATACAAGTGTGTTTTGATCTCGAAACAAAAGTGGAGATTTCAGTGAAAAACATCTGGATTATGATTATAAATCGACATATCATCTGGGTGGCACACAGGGATCCATTACAGTATGCTTTTTATTGATTATTTTTGCTTATTTTGACAGAAGTTACGGAAACCAGGAACTAATGACTTCGACTGAACTCAGAACACAGAAATGGCATTCCAGGCTGCCGTGACGTGATTTTGCCCCTGACAAAAGTGTTTATAAAATAAAAGATGTTATAACATAGATGTCTGGAGTGTTTAGGCTTCATCATAAGTGATTTCATAGAGATACTCTCTAGATGAAATTTTGACAGGCCGAATTTTTATTTTTTATTTTTTATCTTCTTTTACTATCATCTAATTATATATATATTCTTATTTTAGAATTATTCCCGGTAGTTTTTGAGATATACTCATTTAAAGTTGAGCATGTCATTTTTAAAAAAGAGGCTCGTAAATAGACCTCAGTCCTCAGTTTTTGTGTGTCGCTGTTAGGAATTACCGGGACAGTTTCCAGTCAGACCAGTGGGTGGTGCTCACAGGCCATTTATCACACCAGGCTTTTCCTGTGCGTTCCTCATGTGACTTGTGTATGGTCTTTCCCTGTATTTTTTTAGCCCTGTTGTATCCCTGGTTATCACTCTTTTTTATCAGTTGATTATTTGTGTGGAATTTTTTTTTTTTTATTTTTTTTTTTTTAATGTTTTTAACATTTTAAAACATCATTGAACAACTTTGTGATAAACTGGAAGTCCTCAACATCCCAACATCAGAGTCTTGTAGCTCTTGTAGCTGAATGGGTCATTTGTATAGACATGAGATAATCTTCACGGAAATGTAGTGTGTTACTGAAATTGTCACATTTTTGTGTCACGTGTGTAGAAAATAAGCAGTGGTCTGTCTCCTGAGAAACACCTGAGTGTTTATGGACTTCTATTGTTAAGGTCTGATTATTTATCTGTTTCAGAATAAGAGAATGAATTTTGTTTGATTCACCTGTTTGAACCTGTGGCACGTGTGTGCGAGACACGTCACATCCTCCAGCTCTAAATGTGCCATGATGTGGAGAAGTAAAGAATCTGGCAGACGCTGGAGATAATCATACTGACCCTCACACAGACACTTAGAGTACTGCAGCACACCAGGACCAAACACCATCAACACCTGACCTACAACACACACACACACACACACACACACACACAGGTGTATTAAAATGTCTCTTTCGCATGTTCTTGTTTTTGAAGAGTTTTGACATTGATGGTAAAATCCTTTCCGTTATAGAAATAAATCAGTTTTTGGGGTTAAATGTGCGTAATAGTGTTATTATTAATTACTCTGTAGTCGTTTGTCCTCCACAAACTCTCTGTGTGACTCTCTCACTTCTCCTGGTCTCGTGCTGCGGGAATCCGGACGTAAAGAAATCTTCCACCATCTCCAAATCACCTGAAATCAAGAGATTCAATAGTCTTCAACACTGACAGAGTAAAATGATCTTTTATCTTACTTTTTATAAATTCAATAGAGACTATTCTCTACATCGAGACTTGTATAACAACCGTAAAACGGAAGTAGTTAGCACGCGCCGCTTGTGACTCAGGGTGTTTTTTTGGTTTTTTTTTACTATATTCATTCTGCTGAAATGTTCTTCCTCTAAACTCCTCATCCTCACCTCCGTCTGAGTGACTTTAAAACAGAAATAGTCTTTAATCGGTGCAGGTCCCTGAGAGCTGACCTCAAACAGCGTCTCTCCTTTCAGCTGCGCCATGGGCCACACGTCACCATGACAACCGCGTTGACCGGGTTGCCAGGTTCACCGTTTTTCTCCTAACATGCTGAAGTAAAGCGAAAATCTTTCCAAGAAGGTCTGTTGAAATATTATTTCTTTATTGTTTTAAACACATGATGCCACTGGTTATAAAATTTAGTATTATTTAAAAATAAATAAGCCAGGCTTCTAATTAAGTATAAAGAATCTTCATTTTTACTTCATGAAATATTTGAAGAAACTTTTCCATGAATCGTTTTTGTTGGAGTCAGCTTTTATAAAACTTCAGATTTTCATCTTTGATGTCTGTTTTTTTTTCCATACATCACCTCACCTTTACATTTACGTCATTTGGCAGACATCCTTATCCAGAGCGACGTACAAAAGTGCTTTTAAATCTGTCTTTGAATACATTAGCTGAGGTTCAGTATGTTGCAAGACTAATAGATACTAAACAATGTTAAATTTTCTTTTTTTTTGGGGGGGGGGGGACGACATATAACAGGGAAGAAAGTGCTAGGACAAGTGTTTTGTGAAGAGGTCCACTGAGACCTTTAAGATCATACACTCTACAATCATGTGTTTAAACCCAAGGTACAAAAAGACTTTTCATAAATTAAAGTCCAGAAAACGTGGAACTGTAGTTAAAAATCTTTAATATAATAATCATACATGTATTTATATTTATATACACATTCCCAGAGGAAGATGTCTCACACAGGAAGTTCCTGCAGATCCAAACTCTCCCGACTCTTTACTTCTGTATCTATTTGTGCTCCGTCCTTTTCTTTTTCTCTCTGTCTGCTTTGTGCTGAGCTTCTTTTAATTAAAAACCTTCTTCTTCTCCAGTCAGTGGATTAAATGCCTGTCTGAATTCTTCTTTTGTCTCAGAAACTCATCTTTCATAAAACAGCGCTTCAGCCAAACATAAAATCCACAGTCCTTTTTCCCACAGACTTTGTGTCTATTTACCTGTTTTATTTTAGTATTACATTGAAACAAAAAAAAAAAAAAAAAAGTTATCTTACAAATCACATCCAGCACAAGCTCCACCTTTGGACTTTAGGTCATGCCCGCTATCTGAATCTGAGGAAGAAACTGATTTGTGATATTTTTTCCCTTTCTCTGTGGTTTAATCCTTTGTCCATGTTGCCAGATCACTGTGATTTAAGAAGAAGACAGTTCAACAAATCAGAGACACACTAAACTGGTAGCTATAACCTTCTGTTACATTACTGCTGTAGTTCCAATGAAAAGCTGAAAAATATTAGACTTCACCCAGCAAAACACCTCTCAGAGCGTCCGGAGGAACAGAGGAACATGTTTTCATTTCTGGCCAAACTGCTGCTTTAAATCAGCTTGAATTCAACACTTTTGCTTTAAAACCAGAAAAAATGCTTTTTTTTTATAAGGCTTACAAATAGCGATAAACACTGAACTGCTAGGCCTAAGACACTGTTATTATTTATTACTGAGTAAAAGCCATAAACAAGATGGACTGTGGATGTGGAGCGTGACGGGAGCTGAGCGAGGATTCGGAGGAAGACACTGAGCTCAATCTGCACTCAACATGGGCAGAAGTGTCAGTGCAGTGAGTATAAAGTGTGTGTTTGTGTGTGTGTGTGTGTGTGTGTTTTTCACAGGAATGGATTAGTGGACGATCCACTGGTGGAATATGGACCTGCTGGACCTCCACCCTGAGAGAGAGAGAGAGAGAGAGAGAGAGAGAGAGAGAGATGAAAGTGTTTTTATATGATACATCATCCACTTTTATCCATACAGATCACCCTGTAGTTCATCTGTTACTCAACCTGCACAAAGTATTGGCACCCCTCATACCTGCTCATCAGTAGAAACAGCACACTATGGGAACAAATATGAAGTGAATTAGATAACAAGAACAGTTCATGAGTGATGTGTAGAAAAAAATGAAAGGAGAAAAATCTTTTAAACAAGAAGTTCGATGTGGGGCTCAGAACAAACAAGAACAAACATCTACAAATCTTGTGTGTGTGTGTGTGTATAGAGTGAAATCTGTTGAGATGAAGCTCTGTACTAAATAAACAAAATTCTAATTAATAATCATTTAAAATGTCTTTTTTTAAATATTTAAAGAAATAATCACTATATTATTTAAGTTTAGTAAATGGAAATCCAATTATTTAATGAACTAACCGACTAACACAATAAACTAATGAATATAAATAAATACTAAAACAAAAAGGAGACCTGTGATTTAAAAAAATGAATAATTCAGTCTATGGCAAAATCCCAATTTTCCTTTTTTTTTTTTTTTGTTTATTTCTCACACACTCTTCCTCTAATCTGATTATTTGCGATGGATTTGTCCGACAATGAGACGTGTCATACTTTCAAATTAGTTTAAAATTAAAAAAATACAACATTACAACATTGTGAAATAATGCTGCTGTGGCTTTGTCTGTTGCCATGGTGACTGTATCAGGTGAAGAGTTTCAGTCTGGACTGAAAGCACGTGTAAAATAAACGAGTGTAACTGCTCACCATAAAGGGGTTGTTGGAGACGGCGGGATGACCGTAACTCATCTGAGGTTTCTGAGCGTAAACAGGAAACCCACCTGAGGGTGCAAGAAGAAGAGAGAGGAGAGGAGGTGAGAGGAGGAGAGGAGGAGGGGAGGAGGAGAGAGGAGAGAGGAGAGAGGAGGAGAGGAGGAGGGGAGGAGGAGGAGGAGAGAGGAGGAGAGGAGGAGGAGGAGAGAGGAGGAGAGGAGGAGGGGAGTGGAGGAGAGGTAAAAGGAGGAGGAGGGGAGAGGAGGAGGAGGGTAGAGGAGGGGAGAGGAGGAGGAGGAGGAGAGGAAGAAGAGGAGAGGAGGAGATTCATGTGTGTACAGTGTATGTAATAATGTGTTTGTGGGTCTCTCAGCAGTCGTGTACCGTTGGGCTGCTGGTGGTACGACGCCGGGGGAAATGCATGTGGGAAATTCCCACTGAAACTGGTGGGCAGGCAGAAACTGGAGGTGTTACTGAAACCTGATGGCATACTCATGGAGCCTAAAGAGAAAAAAAATCAATCAACCTTCATTAACATTTAATACCACAATGACATCACAGCCAATCAGAACACACCACACTGCTCCCAACCAATCAGAACACACCACACTGCTCCCAGTCAATCAGAACACACCACACTGCTCCCAGCCAATCAGAACAGACCACACTGCTCCCAACCAATCAGAACAGACCACACTGCTCTCAGCCAATCAGAACACACCATCCTGGTTTAATGAGATGTTACCTGTAGCAGATGATCTGTTGTTGGTCTGAAATGGATTTGTACACACCGACTCTAGAGGAATTGGTGCAGCGACAAATGGATTTGTGGAAGCTGAGCAAAAAAAAAGGAAAAAAAGAAGATGAGAAAAGAAGAGTGTTTAATAGACGAGTGAATGAAGTGCTGAGAAAAGATCACCTGTAAAACCCTGCTGCATGCTGGGAATCACCGGTGGGTTCGGAGCTACTGCAGATCCAGGAACAGCATCAAATACACTGCGTAAGAACACAACACACACACACACGCATGCACGTGCGCGCACACACACACACACACACACACACACACACGTACACACACAGATCAGATAGTCGTTGAGTATTTTGTGTGTATTTAGTGAAACACTCAGATGTTGAACACACCCCTGTGAAGTGGAGCTGAGAGCGCTGTCCAGTTCAGCCAGAGCAGCGTATCGATCCTCAGCTGAAACACTGGGTAAAGGTGGAGCGGACACACCCCCTCCTTCAATGTCCGTCCACACACACACACACACACACACACACACTTCAGATTAAATTAACATCAACTAATGTTAAGTACAACTGACACAGAGGTGTGGCTTCTGTGTATCAGTAAAGATGTGTGTGTGTGTGTGTGTGTGTGTGTATGTGTGTGTGTGTACCTGAGGGCTTGCTGAAATGTGCAAAGTTGGCAAAGTTTGTTGTTGGACCAGCGTTGTGAGATGAAGGAGCTGCAAAGATATCTCCACCAAGATCTGACAACAGATCAAACTTCTTCTCTTGAGGCTGAGAACGACTGATCACTGGGGACTGAGAGAAAGAGAGAGAGAGAGAGAGAGAGAGAGAGAGAAAGAGAGAGAGAGAGAGAGAGAGAGAGAGAGAGAGAGTTTCATAGACCTGTTGCTATGAAAACAGTATGAAAACAGGTATCAGAGCGAGTACATTACTATAATCCTGTGCTACATTCAGCAGCTCTGTGGTGTCTCTGAGGATGAGAAGCTGTGTTCTTCACCTGGCTGGACGGAGTTTTGTTGAGCTGCAGTGTTTTAAGTGGCTGAACTTCAGGAGTGCTGCTGGTGCTCGCTGAAGATCCTGAGTGAGGAACCTGAACAGACGCCAACATCTTTGCCTGCTCTGGAGGAACGTACCTGCATCCAACAAAAAATAAAATAAATAAATAAATAAATAAAATAAAATAAAACAAAACACTTTAACCGTAAACACCCCACCCTCTGACTGTGTGTGTGTGTAAGCAACATCTCACCATCGTTTCTTCTCATATTTCTCCTGCAGAAACTCTTTTAGTTTCTGAGGCTCTCGAAAATCTGGCACTGCAGAACAGCGATCATCGTACAGTCCAAGCCAGATGTGCTTACACACCTGCATCACAGACAGAAAGAGAGAGAGAATCTCAAACATAATATCAGACAGAATAAAAGAGAGATTCAGAAAGAAAACTGTCTGTTTCACCTCGTTGCTGTGTTTCTGTAGGAACTCGATCTCCTGCTGTGTGAATGTCGTCATTGAGATAGACTTCACTCTGTGTGGAGGGTTCAGGCCCCGACTAGGAGACACAATAAATAAACAAACAAATAAACACATAAATAAAGCACTTAATAAAGACTTTTCATAATTTACTCAATAAAAAAGAATGACACAGAGAGAGAGAGAGAGAGAGAGAGAGAGAGAGAGATACAGATACAGAAAGACAAGCAGAGATAAAGAAAGACAGAGACAAAGACTAGACTGGCACGCAGATAGAAAAACATGCAGATGGAGAGACAGACTGAGAGAGTGTAAGACAGACAGAGATATATTTAGAGAGAGAAAGACAGGAGAGGAATCAGGTTACTGTGTAATGGTACTGTAACAGTGTGGATATTAAAGCACTTGTCAGGTGCAGGTGTGAACACAACGCGGGGTAATCCCGTTACTCCTGCTGACGTCACTGATAAACTAAGAAAGGGTGAAAGGGGCATGTGCAGGGGCACGTGCAGGTGCAGACGCACAGGATGCCAGAGCAGGTGGTGCAAACGAAGGAGCCCACGGTCATGTTGGCGTAGGTCGGTCCGCGCTGTTCGCAGTCGAAGCATTTCCGGTTTGCGGGCCGGCTGGTCATCTCGCGCAGCAGCTGCAGGTGCTTCTCTTCCTGTTTACGCTTCACACTGGCCGCCATGACGGAAATCAATCTGGCGCTAATTTACTGTTAATGACACTGAAGTTACACTATAAACACAGCCGCTCCTCTGCTCTGTGTGTGTGTGTGTGTGTAGTCGTCTGAGGAAAGGAACACAAACTCCTGGCTCGTTCCTAATAAAATTCCCTAACCTATATTTAGTGCACTAGATCAAGTGCTGATGCTGTTAATTTGTCCCCTAAGAAGTGAACTGTTGTCGGGAGAAGCCGCTATATCCGAATTCAGCCGTACTTCTGTGGCCGCTCTGTTGTTCTTCTTTTGTGAAATCTAGAGCGGAGTGTAATGAGAGAGCTGCTGCCCCCTACAGGTCCGGTGAGCTGGCGTCAATAACGACTTTATTATCATTATCATTGATTTTAGTTTATTTGGCCTATTTGGATTTATTTTGTCACTTCATTAAAATGATTGCCCTCAGAAGATTATTTCACTCGTTTTATCTTCTCGTTTGTGGAAACCCCTTTCAGAAAAACACATTCAAATCCCCAGACGAGGTTAAGAATCTCCCAAGTGGTGCAGAATGGAGCTGACAAGTCGCCATAGCAACACAAAGGACCAGCTCTATTATTATTTAACTCTCCTATTATGTTCTGGGTCAAATTGACCAGCTACAAGTTCACAAATCTAAAAAAAAAGTAGTTACAAGAATTTTTTTGAGCCACGATCTGTGAGAGGTAAAGAACACCACTGCACTAAATATGGATTGAAATGTCTAGTAATGTAATGTCAGGGCAAACTGAGCCAGGAACATTATTGATTATTGGTTAATACCAACGAGTTCTGAAATATCGAACTATAACCTTAAACATTATTATAAACTATTATTGTATATAATTCATTAAAATATGATATTCAAACAATTAAATTCCCACAGAGTCTAACTTTCGGCCTTGAAGTCATCTACATTCATTAATATTGTACTTTATTTAATTTATTTTTTAATTTATTAGTTTAAATTTAATATATCAAATTTTTAAGGTTTGTCTTTACTGTGTGTGTGTGTGTGTGTGTGTGTGTGTGAACTCTTATAACGTCCTGTTAATCCAGTAAAGTTCACAGTTCAGTAAATCACACAGGACACAGATGTAAGAACAAAAATTTTATATATACAGTATATATAATAAATATTTTAAGAACAAATAGTTGGACTGAAATTCAAGTTGTAAGTAATGTAATGTAACATATACAACAGTGTCTAACATGATCAAATCTTTTTCACCATCTTTTTTCAGGAAATTCAGGTCACTTACATTTACACCATAATTACAAATAAAATAAAATAAAGACTAAAACACGAACCAGACTGAAACAATCAACTTCCCTCCATCATTGAGCATCAGTTCACTTTGGCTTTCTTTGTGACTGTGTATCGCCCTGCAGACTACACACACACACACACACACACACACACACACACACACAATTTTTGTCAAAATGTTTATACATAATGAATATATTGCTTATAATAATATAATACAGACAGATATACAGAGAAAGAGAGAGTGAAAGCTTGATAGATAATCAGCTAGACACACAGAGACAGAGAGACAGACAGAGAGACAGACAGATGGGTAAACAGACAGATTTGTCCACAGTCTTTTTCATTATTTGAGGCATATCACCCGTCTTTTCCGAGTCTGCCGATAGAATTCATCCAAACTCGTCTGTCTGCCTCCCTTCTTTTTCTCCTCTCTCTCTTTCCTCCTGTGAGAGAGATTCTTCCGGAACTTCTCCATCCGACCACGCACCTTCTCCTCCCTGAACACACAACACCACTCAGAGTGTAAAGAAGTTCTCTTCAACAAGATTTTCAATTCATTCCTGCTGTAGAGGAAAGAGAACAGAACGGAGGCTGTGTGTGTGTGTATGCATGTGTGCATGTGTGTGTGTGTGTGTATGCATGTGAGTTTGTGTGGGTGTGTGCATGCATGTGTGTATGTGTGTAGGTGTGCATGTAAGGGGGTGCATAAGGGGTGTGGTAGCCTAGTGGTTAAGGTGTTGGGCTACTAATCGGAAGGTTGTGAGTTCGATTCCCTGCACCACCAAGCTACCACAGGTGGGCCCCTGAGCAAGGCCCTTCACCCTCAATTGCTCAGAATGTAAGTCGCTCTGGATAAGGGTGTCTGCTAAATACCGTAAATGTGTGTGTGTGTGTGAGTGTGTGTGAGAGAGTGCGTTTGTGTGTTTGTGTGTGCGCTCGTGTCTGTGCTGTACTTGAAATGTTTCTCTTGACACAGGAAGTTCACAAGCTCCTGCTCATTCGGCTCATTCCACTGAAGACATGGAGGATCAGACTGTGGCAAGTCCAGGAACAGCCTCCGAGCAGCCTGGTACTGCCAGCCTAATGGGACTGGGTGTGTCTATATACACACACACACACAGATTCAAGGACAAAAGAAAAACAAAAAAGCGCAGCAGGGTTCATTCCATTTTCTTGATCACTACACAATACACAGAGACAGACAGAGAGAGAAAGAGAAACAGACAGAGAGAAAGAGAAACAGACAGAAGTATATAAACAGACAGACAGTTATTTGATATATCAGACAGAATGAGCAGTAATGAAGGTGAAGTGTGACAGTGAGTGTAGCAGTAGAACAGAGAGTGGAGTTATTCTCTTACAGCAGAGTCATGATGAGTAACAATTACAGAAAGACATACTGTAATCTCTCACAGGTGTGTGTGTGTGTGTGTGTGTGTGTGTGTGTGTGTGTGTTACCTTCCTGTTAATGTTGAGCATCACGTCCTCTATAGTGCGGTGCTGCTGGATGAGCTTTAGAGCTCGACTCGGACCCAAACCTGTGATCTTATCACAATAATCACATCCCAGTAAAATACACAGATCCACAAACTGGAACACACACACACACACACACACACACGGAAATGTTAACATTAATGCTGTTCAATAAATATTTATTGTTTTTTTTCTCCCTGAGTTTTTTATTCTTTTCTTTAAAGAAAGAAAACAGATTTTCCTTAATCATTAGTTGTAGAGAGCAATGAAGCTGAGATAAATGGTTAAAAAGACTTTCAGCTCCACTGCTTAAATTGTTTTAATCTGTGTTCATCTGTATTAATCTGTGTTAATCTAGACTAGACTTATTCTGTGTAGTGTGGTAAAACTAATTTTCTAGTGTTCTTGCAGAGGAAGGATCACTAAACTTTTTGGGAAAGGTCATAAACCTTCTTTCTCTCAACCTAAAGGGTCGTATATCTTAGTGGGTAAACATAGAGCAAACATAGCCTCTAACAGGCTTTAATCTGCTTTAACACAACCTGAAGGGCAGCTACCAAATCTGTATAAATACCAGAGGTCTATCTGTTTGGTGGAGAACTTCTGAGTGTGTTCTAATCTTCAATAAAATATTCCTGCATTCTTCCAAGTCTCCTCGATTGCTCTTCGACTGTCTTCAGCTAAATTACAATAGTAGTAAAAACTGTAGAACAAACAGAAGAAGCTGATTTACCTCTTTCTGCGTCAGCTGTAGGATTTCCAGTAACTTTGTTAGAGAGAACTCCATCACCTCACTGTGAGAAGAGAGAGAGAGAGAGAGAGAGAGAGAACACATCACACATCAACACAAATGAAAAAAAGGAGGAAAGATAGAATGAGCTCAGACAAAAAGTAGAGGAATTAGTGAAAGATAGAGTGGGGTGAAGGAAAAAACAGATGGATGGATAATTTCACATTTCAGAACTTCACCTCACTTTCTTCGCATTGAGCTGACGGAGGAGAACCGTCCCTCCAAACGCCAGCGTGTCCATGTCCTCTGAGGCCACGGCGTCCACCACACCACCTCGCACCATCTGAGCGCAACATGCCTCAGCATCACCAGGAGCCTGAGCCACACGGGGGTGAGAGTGAGCGAGAGAGCGAGAGAGAGAGAGAGAGAGAGAGAGAGAAAGTGAGTTCAATACTATCTCTGTTCACATTTACTTTAAACATTATGTTCAGATCTTTGTCCCTGATGTTCAGTGTCTCCTGTACAATGTTCCTAATCTCAGGTGCTTTACAGGGTGACATAAAGAGAGAGGGGGGGAGAGAGAAAGACAGACAGAGAGAGAGAGAGAGAGAGAGAGAGAGAGAGAGAGAGAGAGAGAGAGAGATGGCTAATCACTGCTTTAATGGAGTACTGAGAACTTACCTGGACACAGGGAACACCCAGGAGCTGGAGGAGACGCAGGAATTCCTTGGTTTTAGAGGACACTGAGGGAACAAAGAGGGAGTGAAGCTGATCACACACACATCCTATAAACCCTAAAGAACTTACACTGTTCCCTACACACTCACTCAATTCCACTGTAATTAGTGAATAATAAAGAATTAATTCATTACCAGCTGAAAGATTAATCAGGTTTATTATTTGAAATATCTGCCAGGATTTCATCAGTTAATTTTCTCTTTATTATAATTATTATAATTATTATTCTCTTACAGGTGTGCGAGCGCTGTGCACTGCTCCAGCCTGCACTCTGAGCTCTTTTCTCCAGCTGAAGGATAAAAAGGAAAAAGTCAAAAGGAAAAAAGTGTTAGTCATGTTGGTGATTTAAAAGTAAATCTGAGCCTCAGCGCTCAGGTCGAGTCTCACCACAGATCTCTTCTGCTCAGGAGGATCTCCATCAAACACAAACACCGGCTTGATGTCGTGCTCCAGGAAGGTCAGAGTGCGGTAGAACACACCTAACAAGCTGAAACACAAACACACACGCGTGCACACACACACACACACACACACACACACACACACACACACACACACACACACACGTGATTTATGTGATAAACTTTTACAAATGAATAGAGTCTATAATCTGAAAAATATTTATATCAACATATCAGACTCAGTGTAGAAGTGCACTCTGATCGTTTTACCTTTTGATATCAATCCATTGTTTGCATAAATACCAGAAGACGTAAAATATTAAGTCTGTTTCTGATGAAGATCATCGTTATTATTTATTTTACTTACCTTAAACTCAGATTAGGAACAGCTGAACGGAACTGATTCACTATAATGGAGGTGTCAAGTGCGATTATTTTCCCTGAAACATGATGATTAACGAGATTATATTAATATAATAATAATAATAATAAAGCTATTGATTTAAGTTACATTAGTTAATTAAAAAAATTGTCTATTATACATCAGCACAACAAAATCAATTTAAATGTCTATTTACATTAGCAGATAAAGTGTTAACTAGCTAATGTTTACATTAGAAGGCAGAAGGTTAGCTAGGCTAGTCTGATTTAGCTTTTTAGGCACAATTGAGCTAAATAACAGGAATACCAGTGTAATCTCCGATCTCTTTGTAAGATATCGAACCTGGAGCTTCACCACGAATCAAATCTGATAATTTCGTGATTCCCATTTTAATGAATAAAAAGCGCTAAATGCAAACTAGTTCAACCTGAAAGCATCCAGGAAGACGGTTCGCGATTCGTTAATAGATTAACGGCAGGTCACGTGTCCCTTCACGGCCACCGTTGTCACCAGGACCGTATTACTTTTGAAAGTAGAGAGAGCTGATGCTAAACCACCACAATGTGTAGAACTTCCTGACAGAAAACTTTTAATAGAATTAATTAGACTCATTTTACTCTTTGGACATTGTTCATTATTTTACACAGGTCATTTTTTTTGGACGTGTTTATTAATTGTGAAGTAAAAATGGAGCCAGGGTTAGAGATGTCTGCCATGATTCCTGCTCTACAGGAGCTAGCGAGGTATCTGTGTGTTTATCTGTTTATTATTTAATTTTATATTACTGTCACTTCAGATTCTGAAATAACAAGGTTTTAAAGAGTTTCTCTTTCTTTCAGTGCCACTTCAGATGAGTATAACGGTGCTGTACAGAAACCCAGACAGATTCTGTGTCAGTTTATTGACCGGATTTTGACTGATGTAGAAGTTGGTAAGAAACAAAATAAACTTCTGAATTAAAACGTAACCAGCTTTAAAAAAAAGCGCTAGACATTCATGTTGGTTCTTCTTTGAAAATCTAGATTAATTCTAGTACAATTTACATTAATAGTAACGAATTAATGAACTTAAGGACCACAAAGAGAAACTCTTTAAAATTTTGTATTTTGTTGTGTTTTGTGTCTCTGTGTGGTTTCAGTGGCACTAGAACTGTGTAAGAAGAGCAGCTCAGAACCGGCCTGCGTCATGCTCCTGGACTTCATTCAGCACATCATTAAATCCTCCTCACTGATGTTTATAAACCCAGCGTGTCAGACAGAGCGATTCAGAGATGTACAGAGCGACTGCAGCGGTCAGTACAGACATCTGTCAGCTAATGACGTGTGAAAGAATGACCTGATGGAGGGAAAGAGGAAGAGAGGAAAATAGCAAAAAAACAGAAAGAAAGCAAAACATTGGATAGAAAAAGGAGAAGGAAGTGGATTAGAAAAGAACAGATATATGGATGAGTTTATGTTAGACAGTGTACAAAAAAGTGAAGAAAATCAAAGGAAAAATGACAGACAGAGTGAAGAGGAAGAAAAGAAAGCCATGTAGGGATGAAAGAAAAGAGGGAGTGATGATGAGTAGCCTACAATGATGTAGTCATTGTTTTTTTTTAACTACACTGCTTTCTATGGTTTAAAAAAATAGAAAGAGTGCCATTACTTTTGCACTCATAATAGTAAGATTATGTGCAGATTATTTATTATAATGCAAATTGTGTTGTAAGATTGAAAAATGTTAATTAAATAAT
The DNA here is from genome assembly GCA_028566695.1 of Bagroides melapterus. NCBI lineage: Eukaryota > Metazoa > Chordata > Actinopteri > Siluriformes > Bagridae > Bagroides > Bagroides melapterus. The sequence continues at coordinate 343,043 of JAOTRN010000022.1, read as the reverse complement.
TGTATTCTGTTTTAGATTTCAGTAAGTGGATCATCACTCGTGTGCTGCGCATCGCAGCGGCTCCAGAATGTGGAATTCTGCAGTCTAAAATCGTCTCCGTCCTCTGTTCCTTGCTCCACCTTTTCCGAGCAAAGAGTCCGGTGGTGTTCGGAGTGTTGGTCAGAGATCTGATCGGTTTACTGCAGGATCTCACACACACCATCTGCAGGACGTCAGACACACACTGGGTGCAGTGGCCCGTGTCACCTCAGCGTTTCTGCGTCAGTGCGTGTGACCATGCTGTGTATCTCACACCGTCTGTCCTCCAGCTCACGTCCCTTGTAGGGTCTCAGGCTCTGTTATCCACCACTCTTACTGTCCTTATCGACGTCCTGCAGGGTGTCTTCTTTCCCCGGGAAGTCGGACGCATTTGGGACGCGTCCTGTTTTGTCCTGATGAACGGCGGCCCAGAGTTAAAAGCCGTCTCCATGGCGATGCTGAGATCCATCGTGAATCTGGGTGGACTTCCTGTAAACCATGAGGAGATGTTCTTCATGGCATATCTGTCTGTCCTGGACTCGTTTGTTTTCTGTGAGGAATCAGACATGCGCACATGTGCATCAGAGTTCCAGGCACTGACGCGGAGCGTGTTTGTCCTGAGGAAGGGCTCACACACACAGTTTGGGCGTGCTAACCTCGACCTGCTGATGAATGGACTGCACACACTCCTCCTCAGTGGGGCTGTGGACAGGATGAAGGTGAGGGAGGTGAGGACGACACTGTGCGAGGTTTTCCGCTTTGTCTTGGAGTGTGTACCGCCAGGATACGAGTCTGCAGCTTCGGTCAGAAAAGAGAGAGTGACGACCGTCTGCAGAGCCATGATCATCAACATCGGAGCTCAGACACACCAGGAAGTAAACGACAATAACAACAGAAATAATGATGATGATGATGATGATAATAATAATAATAATAATAATAATGATGATAATAATAATAATGTGTTTATTTCCAGTATGTGGAGGGCTACATGTGTGTTGCGCTGAAGGCTGAAGGTCTTGCAGCTCTACAGGAAGTACAGAACAGTGTGAATGAGTGTGTCGAGTCGAGTGAATGTGAAGAGGAGGTTCCAGCTAAACGGCTACATCTGTCTATCTCCACGGCATCGGAGCAAACTCAGCATGGGTACGGAGAAAAATCCTGTATTAATCCACTGGCATTATTGACATTTTGTCCTATATATGTTTTATCATGTGTGTTGTGTGTATGTGTGTGTGTGTGTTCAGTTGGGTGGAGATGAGGAGCAGGAGTGAGGTGTGGGCTGAAGTAGAAGATCGGATGGAGGAGCTGATCACAAAGCTGAAGACATGTGATGAATTTGAACAGCGAGTGTGTGTTCTGGGGGGATTAGTTACCATCCTGCGTCTCACTTCTGTCTGCACCAGGTCTCTCTCTCTGTGATGTGCAAATGTTATTACCCCCTTATTTTCAGATGGAACAAAAGATTAATGGTGTTAACTGAAAGCCTGATACAGAAACGAGTCTCTTTCAGCTTAACATTAACATGAACGCACAAAAGGAATTCAAGAGATCTGAAAACGTTTTTAGATAGATATGATCATTCTGAATGGGATTCATTTTATTCCTCTGTCATATTGATTTTAACTTACCTGTTTTTTAAAAGCACTTTTCTACAGTCATCGTGTACACACTTTTACACATCACTTCCATCTGTTTCTGTTGTCCATCAGTGAGTGTGTGTTGAACTTTGGAGAGAAACAGACACATACTCAGCTGGTGTGGTTGAAGCTGAGGACGTTGTCTCAGCTGGTGGACACTTGTCTGTCTGTCATGGCTGATGCCGGTGATGAGGACCTGGAGCTGGTGGTGGAGAGAACGGTCTGCCTCCTGGACGCCATCATCTACATGACCAGTGGGTTAAATTGCTCTGTACTTTATTTAATCTTCATTTTTAAAGAAAGTTTCAAAGCCAAGACATGTGACCTATGACATCATTTCTGTGTGTTCTCAGTTAACACTCAGACTGATGGCACTTTGTTCCGGAGTGTGTGTGCATTGTTGTCGATTCCCTGGGTGAACACACACTCCTCTGTCTCGGCCTATCAGATAGCTTCGTTTCCTGCTAATCTGATTGGACTGTCGAAAAAACTTGCTCCTGCTTACTGTGAGACACTCGTTTACTGACTGTTTATACATCCTGATGATAAAGAAAATACAATTATATTACATCTGTGTGTGTGTGTGTGTGTGTGTGTGTGTGTGTGTGTGTGTGTAGCTGTGGAGGTGCGAGCTCGATGTATATTCCTCCTCTCTCTCCTCCCTCAGCAGATGAGTGCAGATTGGCGTGTGACTGTGTATCAGTGTGCACTACAGAGTGAGAATGATACAGAGCTCCTCAGTGCAGTCAGAGGACTTCCCCTGCTCATCCACCAGCTTGGAACTAAACCATACAACCTGCTGTACACCACACTCATGTACATACACACATAACTCTGTCTGTCTGTACATCTGTCTGTCTGTCTCAGTATCCTTCTGAACTGTAGATTCTCTCTGTTTCTCTCTCTCTCTCTCTCTCTCTCTCTCTCTCTCTCTCTCTCTCTCTCTCTCTCTCTCTGTAGGTCTAGACTCCAGGTTGTTTCCCCGAGTGTCAGGACGGCGATGGCGTCCCTCGGGTCTCAGTTACTGTGTTGTCTGAGTGAAAGTTCTCGGTTCTGTGTGCTCCCTGAGGATTTGTGTTCTCCCTCCAAGTTTCTCTGTTCTCGTGTCACTCTGTCTGACTCTCACGCCGTCCATCTGTCCTCCGCCGGGGCATCTGTCCTGACGCCATTCCTCAGCCTGCTCAGACCCAGTGAGGAGCCTGAGGTCAAACGAGGTGAATGCACCGCTGCTCATCCCTCATTCATACATCCCATAATAAACAGTCTCTTTAACTAACGCCTTCCATCTGAAACTCAAGGATTTGATCAGCTCAGAGATGGAACTGAGACTGAGAGATTTTCTCTTTTTATAACTTTTAATAATTAAATGTTTTCCTCCTGTTGTGTAGCTTTTATAGAGAGCATCAGACATGTGTGTAAGCATGTAGATGTGAGCAGCAGTGACCCTGACACCAAGTCCCTCCTCGTGGCACTGGTGAATCTGATTGAGGATCCACATCAGGACGTTCGCTTGTCCTTCAGCCAGAACATCAGGAGTCTGCTGGAGCACTGGAACGGAGACGCTTTCCTCAAAGAGGTACAGCATGAGACCTGTTTCATATTCACCTGCCCTGCCCCTCACCTGCCCTGCCCCTCACCTGCCCTGCCCCTCACCTGGTCTGCCCCTCACCTGGTCTGCCCCTCACCTGCCCTGCCCCTCACCTGCCCTGCCCCTCACCTGCTCTGCCCCTCACCTGCCCTGCCCCTCACCTGGTCTGCCCCTCACCTGGTCTGCCCCTCACCTGCCCTGCCCCTCACCT
>JAOTRN010000022.1:315203-333582 GCA_028566695.1 Bagroides melapterus | reverse complement strand
CTGCAGAGTTTAGATGCAACCCTAATTAAACACACCTGATACAACTAATCAAGTCCTTCAGGATTAATTGAAAACTGCATAGTGTGTGTGTGTGTGTTGGAGTTGGAGTTGGAGTTGGAGCAGGGCTCTGGCCCTCCAGGAACTGAGTTTGACACCCCTGATCTACACCATCTTTATTAATTAATGCATATGTTTACCATTGTAAAGTGTTATTACAACATTTTATAAGTGTATAGTGTGTGTGTGTGTGTGTGTGTGTGTGTGTGTGTGTGTGTGTGTGTTTTAGGTGCGTCATGATCTTGCCAGTAAAGTGTTTAACTGCTGCAGCTTCATCATTAAGCACGATTACAGAGTGACTCTGTACCTGCTGCCCCACATCCTGCTGTATGTCCTGTTGAGCTCCACAGCTGAGGAACAGCTGGAGGTCAGAAACTGCTGCATTTAACATGTTAGAGATACAACGATACTGAACACTATACTAAAACATACATCTGATACCAGCTGCTTTTCTTCACCTCATCTAACTGTAAGCTGTAGTCTTAATGAGCAGACAACACAAAAGGACTGGATTATAGAGTTATTTCTACAGTCTGTCAAATTAAATCAGACTGAAAACTGAGAAATCTCAAGAAGATCTAAAGAAAAAAACATAGCAATGATAAACCTCAGCATGAGGAGATTAACCCTGAGTGATGGTTTGAGGAGATGAGCTAATGAACAGTGTGGTGGTGATCTACTGCTGTCTTTAAAACATGGTGTGTGTGTGTGTGTGTGTGTGTCTGCATACACACAGGTGGTGGTAGAGATCATGGCCGTGCTGAAGGAGGATGAGCCGCGACTGTCTCAGCTGCAGGAGAATGCCTCGAGTCTGGCTCAACTGAGCACTCAGACTGTCTTCTCCATGTTGGACCATCTGACCCAGTGGGGGCGCTACAGGCTCCAAACACTCAGCACTGCCAAGACCTCTAGCAGACAGAACCGAGACACACACAACCTTCAAACCAGCGGTGACACAACACTTACACACACTCTCATGTCTGTGTAGATGATTATTATTTAGACTACATTATATTTTATATATCATATAGTGCACTATTTATCAAATATCATGTTTAGAGAATTATCATGCTGTGTGTGTGTGTGTGTGTGTGTGTGTGTGTGTGTGTGTAGAGAACAGTGAGTATCAGTGTGTGGTCTCCTTTCTGAACCGGATTCCTCAGGATGTTCTTGCTAAAGCATCGTTTCGTTCTAAAGCGTACACACGTGCTGTCATGCACTTTGAGGCCTTCATCAGGGAGAAACAACAGAACATTCAGGATCACCTGAGCTTCCTGCAGGTAACGGAGAAGATTCTTCATCATCATCATCAGCAGCAGCAGCACGGTCATCATCATCACCTTTATGAATAGCACCTTCAAATACACATCATTAATCAAGAATAGAAATAAGTGTGTGTGTGTGTGTGTGTGATTTTGGGTGGGTGTTAGGCCCTCTATGCAGCCATGCATGAGCCGGATGGTGTGAGAGGAGTGAATGCTCTGAGAACAGAGGAACCTTCACTGAGAGAACAGATTCTTGAACACGAGAGCATTGGCCTGCTGAGAGAGTCTACAGCTTGTTACGACAGAGCCATACAGTTAGAACCTGACCAGGTACACACACACAAACACACACACACAAACCTACCAGACACACACACACACTCACAGTATGTTATTAATTTACTTAGGCTACACATTGTATACTTTCTTATATCATACACAGTCTCCTTATTATATTTACAGTGTGGATATAAAGATATTCTTACTTGACAGTGATGATTTCCTGAAGGGGTGTGTGTGTGTGTGTGTGTGTGTGTGTGTATAGATTGTGCATTATCATGGTGTGATGAGCTCCATGCTGGGACTCGGTCAGCTCTCCACAGTGATGACTCAGGTTAACGGAGTTCTGGCGAACAGGTGATCTTCACGTCAGTTCACACTTTAACACAGCAGCATTACGTTTTTCAGGTATAAATGATTCTGATTTGCTTTTCTGATTGTGAAGACCACGCTGGAAGTCTGATCTGAACACATATCGTGTGGAGGCAGCGTGGAAGCTCTCAAAGTGGGATTTAGTTGAGGATTATTTGGCCTCAGGTCAGATTTTTCTTACTGGATTTGAAACATTGTGTTTTGTTGCTTTAGTTTTTATAGAATTTATAGATCAGTTTTTCTGTAAAACATCATATTTATCGGATGTGTGTGTGTGTGTGTGCGCAGATGAGAAATCAAACACATGGGGTGTGAGACTGGGACAGATGTTGCTCTCAGCTAAGAAACAAGACTCAGAGCATTTTTATGAGAAGCTGAAGTTGGCAAGGAAGGAGCAGGTGGTTCCTCTTTCAGCTGCCAGCTTCGAGTGTGGAACCTACCAAAGAGGATACGAGTACATCGTCAGGTGTGTTCTATAACAGAACTTTCCTTATTAAAGAATAAAAGGTCATAACATGCTGTGTGTTTATAGTTCTGTTTAATGTTCTAGCAGATTTAATCAGTTGTTCTCCCACCAGCCTCTCTTTATTCTCTTAAAATTAATATAACAACAAAAAAAAAACACCAGTGTCATGTTGCTTACCAGCAGTATGTTGTAATTATCCTGTTTGTGTGTGTGTGTGTGTGTGTTTCAGACTTCACATGCTCAGTGAGTTAGAACATGCGTTCACTGAGCTCCAGAAGGAAAGTGAAGGGTCCAAGGCGAGTGAGCTGAAGCTGAATTGGGACGATCGCCTGCTCATGACCCAGAATTCCTTCAGAGCCAAAGAGCCAATCCTGGCTCTCCGTCGGGCCCTTCTCAGCCTCAGCAAGAGGTAAGAAAACACACACACACTCAGGTACTCAAAACCCTCACTCAGTGCCCACTCCAACTACTGACTAATGTATATTTACTGTGTGTTTTGAGGAGTGTGTGTGAGGAACAGGTGGGTCAGTGTTGGCTGCAGTGTGCGAGAGTGGCCCGTCGAGCTGGTCATCATCAGACGGCCTTTAATGCCCTGCTGAATGCAGAAAACTCTCGCCTGTCTGAACTGTTTGTGGAGAAAGCCAAGTGGCTCTGGTCCAAGGTACAAAAACAAGACGGTGGTCATGAGACTGTATTAACAGTGTTGTCACGCTGTTTATTCAAATAATGTCACAAAACATGCAGTGAACAGAAGAGTTGTGATGTGTATTTCTGACACTCAGACTGATCGACTGATCGTGTGTGTGTGTGTGTGTGTGTGTGTGTCCAGGGTGATGTGCATCAGGCTCTCATTGTGCTACAGAAGGGAGTAAAACAGTGTTTTCCTGAAGACCAGAATCTCTCAGATCTTAAGAGGATTCAGATTAAAGGGAAAGCTCTGCTGCTGGTGGGCCGCTACATGGAGGAGACGGCTAACTCTGAGAGCAACGCCATCATGAAGATCTACAGGGTGAGGAAGTGAAGTGAGGTGATAAACAGATTGTTAGGAATTGGTCATATGGTAACTATAGTAACCCAGTGGAACATGTTACATGGTTAAAATGGTTAGCTATGGTGATGTATTCTTTTCTTCTCTCTATCTGTATGCGTGTGTCTACGTGTCTTGGCGTGTGTGCCTGTGTGTGTGCGCGTGCACGTGTGTGCCTGTGTGTGTAGGATGTCACTACACTGTTACCCGAGTGGGAAGATGGGAATTTTTACTTGGCCAAGTATTATGACAAACTGATGCCGATGGTGACGGACAATAAAATGGAGAAGCAGGGCAACGTCATCCGCTACATCGTCACTTACTTTGGAAAGTATGTTTACATCTGAGAGCTTGAAAATACTTCATTTGTACACAGTGTTTTTATTGCATTATTTTCACTCCTTCTCTTTATTTCTTTCTGTAATCGAATCATTTCCTGATGTGATGTCAGAGCTCTACAGTTTGGGAATCAGTACATTTACCAGGCGATGCCTCGAATGCTCACACTGTGGCTCGATTTTGGTGCAAAGGTTTATGAAGTGGAAAAAGGTACAAAAATAAAACTTTATAAATCATGTTCACATCTTTTCTTAGAATAAACGTGTTTAATTTCTATTATTTAGTAATATAGATTTAACTATTTTATCATGATTCATGTGTTGAAAGTATGGCAATGTTTAATAATCTGTGTGTGTGTGTGTGTGTGTGTGTGTGTGTGTGTGGGTGTGTGTGTGTGTGTCTCAGCTGGTCGTTCAGATCGAGCTCAGATGAAGGCTGATTTGAGTAAAATAAACGGTGTGATCAGTGAACACACACTACATCTCTCTCCGTATCAGTTCCTCACTGCATTCTCTCAGCTCATCTCCCGGATCTGTCACTCCAACGACGAGGTGTTTGCTGTGCTCATGGACATGATTGCGAAAGTTTTCCTCGCTTATCCGCAGCAGGCCATGTGGATGATGACTGCGGTGTCGAAGGTCAGAAATCTCCCAAATATCAGCATCAAATTCTCATCTGCCTTCATTGAGCTCAGACTCGATTCATTTCATCCTGATTCATTTAGGTAAATTATTTATGTTTAATATTAATGACAATATTTATTTCTTCTCCTTGTTCAGTCGTCCTATCCGACTCGAATGAACAGATGTAAGGAGATTTTGAAGAAAGCCGTCAGTCTAAAAGGTTCGTTTGGAAAATTTATTGGAGATGCAAACAGACTGACGGACAAACTGGTGGAACTCTGCAACAAACCGGTGGGATATATTTTAAATAATAAACATTAAATTTTACAGGTTACAATATCATTATAATAACACTCCTACACTACTCTATAACAGAATGATTATTATTTTTAATAAAATGTATTTAAGATTTTGCAGAAATCTATTCCAGCACTTTATTTACAGCCTTTATCAGACGTCCTTATCCAGAGCGACTTACAGTCATATCTCATTTTTATACAACTGAACAATTGAGGGTTAAGGGCCTTGCTCAGGGGCCCAGCACTGGTAGCATGGAGCAGGGATTCAAACTCACAACCTTCTGTTTGGTAGACCAACATCTTAACCACTAGGCTACCACATCCCTGAGAGCCCACTTCCTCTCTGATGTAGACATTAGCAGAAATGAGATTTATTTGCAGGAAAGTTTTGTACAGGATTCGTTTTATGCCAGTATGAGCAAATAAATTTCAAATTGATTAACTAAAAAAAAAAGCTGTGTGTGTGTGTGTGTTTCAGGTGGATGGGAACAGCTCCACTCTCAGTATGAGTGTTCACTTTAAGATGTTGAAGCGTTTGGTTGAGGAGTCGAGTTTCAGTGAGATCCTCATCCCGCTGCAGTCGGTCCTCATCCCCACTCTTCCCTCCACCGGCGGTGCCAATGCCAGTCATGACGCCTTCCCCGGACACTGGGTCTATTTATCCGGGTTCGACGACACCGTGAGCGCTTGTTTCAGCACAGAACTGGTCGTAATGTTGTGGTGCAGGTTGTCATGTGATCTGAACTGATTTTCTTTACTTTAGGTGGAAATTCTGGCCTCACTTCAGAAACCGAAGAAAATCTCTCTCAAAGGCTCAGATGGAAAATGTTACACGATGATGTGCAAACCTAAAGATGACCTGAGGAAAGACTGCAGACTGATGGAGTTCAACTGCCTCATTAATAAAGTAATAAACAATCATTCATGTTTTTATTCATTCTTTTTTTAATACAACAAAAATTGTGCATGTAAATATCAGTGTGTGAATTCAGTCAATAATACTGCTGAATTTAAATAGTTTACTTTTATTAATGTTCCTCATCCTCATGTCACTCGGTACAGTCTCACACTAATCATTCAGTTATGTCAATACTTCTGTCCTTTTCTGTTTTTATTGCTGTCTGTGTGACCTTTATTTTTTGGAGCCTTGTAGGTGTCACTAACACACCTCGGACATTACGGGGGATGAACATACTCACGAGACTCTGAAGAATCTCAGTGTTAGGTTTTGTGTCACAGAGTCTGAGGAAAGACGCCGAGTCCAGACGCAGGGATTTACACATTCGGACGTACGCCGTGATCCCGTTAAACGAGGAGTGCGGCATCATCGAGTGGGTGAACAACACGGCTGGACTTCGCCACATCCTCACCAAGCTGTACAAGGAAAAAGGTGTCTTCACACATCCTGCCTTCTCCTCACTATATGACACACAAACATCATCTGTCCATCAATTAGTAATATGGAAGAAGAAGAAAATAAATAAATAAATAAATAATAATAATGTTGCTTTAACAGGGATTTATTTGACGGGGAAGGAGCTGCGGAAACTGATTTTGCCCAAAACGGCATCATTTCAGGAGAAACTGAAGCTGCACAAAGACGTTCTGTGTGCTCGACACCCTCCTGTGTTTCATGAGTGGTTTCTCAGAACGTTCCCTGACCCAACTTCCTGGTACAGAACCTTCTGATTAGTGTGATTTAGTGTGCACTTCACTTCACTGGCTTTTTATTCTGTTTTACAGGAACAAAGACGAGCTCCATTAGTGAAATTGACTACAGATATAATAGCTAAATATAGTGTGTGTGTGTGTGTGTGTGTGTGCGCTCGCTCCTGTTTGTGCTCTCTCCTGTTTGTGTGTGTGCACTCTCTCTCCTGTGTGTGTGTGAGCTCTCTCTCCTGTGTGTGTGTGTGTGTGCGCTTGCTCCTGTGTGTGTGTGTGTGTGTGTGTGTGTGTGTGCGCTCGCTCCTGTGTGTGTGTGTGTGTGTGTGTGTGTGTGTGCTCCTGTGCAGGTACAACAGCAGGTCTGCATACTGCCGCTCCACAGCGGTCATGTCTATGGTGGGTTATGTCCTGGGTCTGGGAGATCGTCATGGAGAAAACATCCTGTTTGACTCCCAGACTGGAGAGTGTGTTCACGTCGACTTCAACTGCCTCTTCAACAAGGTGTGTGTGTGTGTGTGTGAAATAATTATTTTATTCAGCAGACTGCAGTTCTTCATCATTGGTGGAAAATGTCCTCATCATTTAAATAATATGAAGTGAATTCATTGTGATATAATTGTGAAGTGAATAATATAATCACATGCTGTGACATCAGGAGGTTTGGGTGTTTAATCTGGAATGTTGTGGTGTTTCAGGGCGAGACGTTCGACGTTCCTGAGGTCGTACCGTTCAGGCTGACGCAGAACATGGTGCACGCCATGGGGCCAATGGGAACCGAGGGCCTTTTCAGACAAGCCTGTGAGGTCACACTGAGACTCATGAGGGACCAGAGAGAGCCGCTCATGAGGTTTAAAACAGATCCACCAACACATTCATGTCAAAACGATGCCACTGTGTGCTCCTGAGGTCTCATGTGTTTACTAATAATTAAGAGAAGGTGCAGAAACAAATCAAATCATTTTATAGTGAGTGTGTGTCCTGTGTCTTTACAAATGAGCTTAGTGTGTATTTATGTGTGTGTGTGTGTGAGGGTGAGTGTAAATGTGTGGTCTTTAGAAAGTCCAGGACATCCAGGTGACATTAATGAAACTCTTATATTGAACAACATGAAGATTATGTAGGAAAAGTTCATAGATATAATTCTTTTTGTCAAATACTGCAATAAATGGAAAAATCTGTTAAGTTTTGTTTGCTCTCTTTTTTTTTAATGTTTATTTTCTATCCTAGTGTGTTGAAGACGTTCCTCCATGACCCTTTAGTGGAGTGGAGTAAACCAGTGAAAGGTCCTTCAAAAACACAAGCCAATGAGTCTGGAGAGATTGTCAATGAGAAGGTCTTTAAATTCCTCTGTGTGTATGTTTCTGTGTACACAGTCATAAAGCTGTGTGTGTGTGTGTGTGTGTGTGTGTGTGTGTGTGTGTGTGTGTGTAGTCTTACATTTACACACTTCTCACAGTTTTAATGATTTCAGTGGACACTAAATTAAGCTGCTTGTCTTGAATAAAATGTTTTGTATAAAGTCTTATGGGTTTTTTTTATATTGTTCTGTTGCAGGCTAAAACCCACGTGCTGGACATTGATCAGCGTCTTCAGGGTGTGATAAAGAACAGGAATAAAGTGATGGGACTGCCGCTGTCCATTGAGGGTCACGTACACTACCTCATTCAGGAGGCCACAGACGATAACCTGCTGTGTCTCATGTACCTGGGCTGGGGTCCATACCTCTGATTATTTAGGTTCTTGATCATTTGTTCTGCTGCACTTGCTTGTTTTTTTTTTCTTTGTAAAAATTGTGGCTTTATTTCTTAGGGTAAAAATACTGTAAAAATACTTCAGCCTTCAAATGTGGACCACCTTTGAACTATCCTGCTAGAGAGGAGTGAAGGAAGTGAAAATCTAACATCTGTACATTTCGCACGTGATTATTCACGTGACCATGACTGTTTGCAGAATCTTTCGTTACACTGTAATATCAGCTTGTTCAGAGTGTCCCTGTAGGAAATTCGTGATTTAAAGCCGTGTGTGTGATGTCACTGATGACATCATGAAGTGTTCTATGTGGGATGAAGTTTCAGTGTCATATTGCTGTGTATCTAAAGAGTGTGAAATTATATTAAATAAGTAAAGCTGATGTTTAACACTTGGGTAAATTTGTGATTGTTATTGTGGTTAAAAACAGCAGGAAGGCCAAACTTTTATAATAATTATTACTGTTCTAATGTTATACATCAACTCTGTTTTGTTCATTATTTGAGGAAAAAAGTTTGTATTGTTGAAAAATGATCCTGCTGTGTAGGGTTTTTTCAAGGCTTTCCAAATATTATTCGGAAATGTTTATTTACTGATCAAAATAAATGTAAATAATTTTGTTTCATTTTTTTCTTCTTTACTTTTTTTATGCAACACTGTCTGGTAAAGTCCACGTCCCTTTCTATATGTTGATTTATTTCATTTTGAAACAAATTTTTGGCTCTGTTCTTGTGAGGATATTGTTCATTGGCCATTTCGCTGTGTTTTCTTTAAAGTTATTAATAGTGACAGGAAGGTGTGTGTGTGTGTGTGTGTGTGTGTGTGTGTGTGTGTGTGTGTGTGTGCAGAAGGGATACGGGGAAATGTCAATAAAAGAGTGTAGATTAGATACAGAACCTTGTTTCACTTCACACTTATATAGGAGATAATCCTGTTTGTTAACATGGGTATTTTTTCTGGAAGTGACATATACACTACATTTATTTATAGTTTATTTGTATAGACTATAAATGTATAGTTTATTTATATTTAATAGTTAAAATGATCTCAGAACTATTATTTCCACATTAAGTACAACCTGCTCTTTGTAAGCTATAACAATAAATATTAACGCGTGGGAATTTGACGCGTCTGAACCCTTTGGCTTTCCACATTACATCCAGGTCCCTCGTCCCCGCGCGTGCAGCAGTTCCTGACAGCTCCAGGTATGGACAGTGGTTTAATCCTGTAGTCACTCGGTGTTCTGTGTCTAAAACACTGTAATGTCGCCTTTATTACAAACCTGCTGTTTTACGAGCTCTGAGCCAACGCCAATACACGCCATCTCACGCCATTTCACGACACTCGCTCCAGCTTGACGCCCGAACTGAGCCGCAGTCCGTCTCACTGCTCAGGGCTTCATCTCAGCTCGCATACTAACCTACTAAACAGTGCGGTTATTAATATTAGTGTCTACTACATTCACACACATTTAGTATGACGGGGTGTGTTTTACATTTACTGATTTATGAATTTACGAGATCTTTTCGTCAGTGAAATTCTGTTAGATTTTAATTTCAGAACATTAGGCCGTTAGCAGAACCTTCAGTAACGTGTAAACAACACGAGCTGGAAATAAATAACATAACGACTATAAAACATTGATTTTATTGTATTAAATATGTCATTAATAAAGAGCCTAACTTTACCAACAGTGATGGCACTTATATTCAACACTACGAATTTTAAAATGATAATATTTTAATTATAAATATATTACAGCAATGTGGTTTGTATAATAATTATTGTAATTTCGAGCTCCAACATTTTTTAAAATTGAATTTAAAATCTATATTCCTGCTAAGTAACATTTTTAGTATACAAATCTGTGATTAGAATTAACCTAACATTTATCGTAGGACTCTTTTTGTTGTTTGACAGCTGGATTGGTTTGTAGTTATTTGTCTCCAAATTCCATTTTTCATAAATCCCATATTGGAGCAAAATTCATTATAAAGTTACATCCAGAAAGACTAATTTTAATGATGTCTTTTCTATGTGCAGTTATGAATGGGACTTGGCAATATGGAAGTGTCAAATAACCAAAAACAGTCTCAATGGGACGAAAGTCCTAAAACTGAGACCTAGTGTGTTGGAGGACACGGCTCTCCTCTTCACAGAACTGACAGTGAAACCATCCCCAATATGTCTTCAGAGAATCTACTGTCTCCAAATACCCTGGACATTCCTTCACCAGAGATCAGTCCCAGTCTCTCAGATGAGTGGACTCAAGACTTTAGCTGTGATAATATTAAACAGAGCAGAACTCATGACTGTGTGATGAAAATTAGACCAGAGAGCCCAGTAAGTGGTGAGAACAGAGATCAAGCACCAGCCATGTGCCAGCACTCCAGGCTTGTTAACAGTGCTAGTTTTCCTGGATTTGGTGCAACTCATCAGATGCTGCGTGAAAATCAGAATCCACCCGTCACCAATCGGGAAATCATTGATTACCACAATCTGACAGATCAAGAGCCATTTGTACCTTCTATAGCCAAGTCCATTCCAAAGAAAAGGATCTTTCTTAGGAAGCCCAAAAAGGCCATCAAAGACCTTTTTGTCCACAAAAAGCAAAATAGCGATAAAGTAACATCACCATGTAAACCAGGTCATGACTGTAGACCAACAAAGAGACAATCGAAGAAATCTGTAAAATGCCGTGAATCCAGAACCGCTCACAAAATGAACGATACATTTTCTGACTCCTCGAGTGAAGGATGTTCTAACGTATGTGAGGATGCTCTGTCACTGAAAAGCTTCGGCTCTCAAGCCGGTTGTGGAGAGATATTTGCAGATGAGGAGTATCTTGTCTCGTTTGAAGGGATGACAAAACTCAAAACGAGCAGGGATACAAGCGTAACTCCAAAGAGAAGTCCGGTTGCCTTTCAGGGAGGCATGGAGCAACTAGCATCACCTTCTCATCCTGAAGTTTTGGACCTGTTTGAAATGTGGGAGACAGTCAATAAGACCGTGAGATGTAGTCAAAGTTCAGACAAAGAAACAAATCCAGCTCCTTCATCAATTTCTCTCTCACCCTCCTCAAACAAGACAGATGTTACAAACACAAACATGACAGAAGAAGAAAAGGATCTAAATCAGACAGTGACACCAAAAAGTGAGAACCAAGAAAGTACCAGTGATGAGGGTTACTATGATGGTGTTTCTGCTGAAGATAACACTGGGCAATCTCTAACACCAGTTTTATCCAGAAGGTTCCCTAGAGACACATACAGTGGAGACGCTCTCTATGAGTTATTTTATGACCCACGTGAGGCTGAAATGGCCTCTGTTTTTGATGATGAAATGGATCCGAGCAGCATTATAGGCTTGCCGAGTCCAGATCTCCCATTATCCATGTACAGCTTCCATATTGGATCAGAAGAGAATCTGGCACCTCCTCTGTCATTAGACCTCTTTAGCCATGATGTTCTCCAGAGCAACTGGGTAGGTAAGGACTGCTTACTGAAGCTTTGTGATACAGAAATTTCCCTGGCTATGGGTATCGTCAACTGGATGAAACATAAGGCAGTCAAGGGGAACCAATCAGACTTCAGAACTCCAGCGAGTAGAAGCAATAACAGAGATGTGTGTCCAGAAGAAGCTGTTCAAACAACACATCTTGTAAATGTCCCAAGTAAAGCAGTTCTGACGACTGACCTTACGTTCAGCAAACCATGTCAAGTAGATGCTGCTCATCTGTCATTGGGTACAATGAAACTCCAAGCTGGAGAGGTAACATCACCACAGAGCCAACCCAGAACCCCAACAAGTCATGTTTGCTTCCGGATATTTAATATCAACTCAGCATCAACACCCAACACGGATTTGGAGTCTCCAGTAGGACTTTCTCCTGGTTCTGGAACGAGTTCCTTGTTTGTTCTGGCCATAAAGAAAGAATCTCTTTGTGAATCTTGCAAACGTTCCCTGAAACACGATGCCAAGGAGCTGCACCTGTGCCATTCATGTACCTCCTTCATCGAGCAAATAAAGACCTCCGAGTTGTGGCATCGTGCCAATCTTTACCAAGCTAAACTTGCAGGAAGTCCTCAAGCCTTGCTTCCTTCTCCAAGCAGCAGTTGTGGTGTAGCAAGTGACATAAGTATTCTTTCGCTAGTCGAGCAGTGCGCTAATCAGATGTCTTCTTTGAAGTTCAACCAGCATCACTTTCTTTCTGATCATGAAACGAGAGCTATCACCGGTCCAGGAGGTGAAATCTATCCAAGGAAAGATCGTACCAGGAAGTATGTCAAGTCCAAGCCCAAGAAGAAAGGGAATGTGTCAGGAAAAGTGGCGAACAATACCAGAGTTAAAGACAGTTTCAGCCATGGGGCATGCAGTTCGTCCCTTTTCACAAGCAACAAATCAGACGCTTCACTTCTGGAAACCTCCAAGAATCAATGCCACCTAGAAGATAATGCAGTGAAGGACCCTGATGTATCTCAAGCTTCGAGACCGACTTCTCTTCCTCTCACAAGTGCTACCTCTTCTCATTTCTCCAAAAAAGAGCACTGCAATGCCATCAAGGTCAAAGAGAAAAAGAGTGAACGATCACGACGAGACAGGAAACCACCGGGGACTAGAGACGGTTCATCGGACAACGTCACGTTAGAAGAGAAGAAGATGGAACGAAGGAGCAGGATAAAGAAATAAATCAGGTGAAGTTTTCTCCACTTACAGTCATGGCAGTGTTTTTTTTAATCCAATGCTCTGAGCCTCCACCAGGTTATTGTAATTCCACATATCACACCTGAATGGAGTTCTTGGTAGGAAGCACAGATGAGCACTTTAGGGGGTTCAGAAAAACTGAGAATTAACACTGTGTGAGCAGGCAGCTGATGTGCTATTCGATTTATCCCTTTAACCTTTAAGTAGAAGGACTGAGGACGCGTCACCTCCTGAAAGTAATTATCACTGATAATATAGTGAATTGTTCAGGAGGTGTTGACCTGCTGCTGCAGTGAGAGAACAGAAGAAGGAGACGGAGTCGTGTTATACGTTGAGTTATTTTCTTGATGAATCATGTGACCTACAACTGAGTGACCTTCAGTGAACATGGAGACCCTACAGGGTTTAATCAAACCTCACACGCAGCCCTCCTGCCTGATGTTAATGATATAATGTCGGGTTAACATTGTTCAGAAAATGTCAGTATAGCTGGAGACTGGAGCGGAATCAGACGTGACTCAGGATTCGTTAATTTACATGCTCACGTGAACGTGTATGACCGGAAACACGCGCTCTGTGAAAAGTTTCACGTTTCGCTTCGTTAAAAAGTACAAATTTATTCAACTTTGACCTGCCAATTCAGGTCAAAGATCGACACGTCATAACGTGGCCTTTTGCTACAGAAAAGCAGAAGATGGAGAAAGCTTTAATTGTTGCTGTGTCCAAGCATCATATTTTATATAATACGTCTTTAAAAGATTATAAAAGTCAAATAAAGAGAGAAGCTGCTCGGTTCACTGTGGCAGAGGAAAGAGGAAGAGATGAACATTTCCCCCCCCCCCACACACACACACCCCACTGCCCGAGCTGCGTCCGAACAACGTCTCCTGTGACCATAGTATTAAAATGAAGGCCTTCATCCTTCACGGTGCTTTAAGGATAAGATTTCAGTTCCCTGATATCGACTCTAGAGGGTCAGAGGAGTAAAAACTGCACAGGACACATGATGAGTTCACCTTGTCCTCATCACTGAACACTAACGTTAATAGAGTTAGAAAAACATTTATTTTAAAAATTCTCATCTGTTATTATTCCATCTCAGTTCTGAGCTGTGAAATTGCCGTTGCTATGGTTACCATACCTGTGGATTTTGGCCTTTTTTAAAAGGGGAACCAGAGAGCACTTGTACCCTCACTGTGGAAAAGTGCACATTTTTAGCACTTAAACTGTTCAAAGGTAGAATTTTTGTGTAATTCTAGTCATTAGCGTCTCAGCCAGAATTTCATTTAAAAAAACATTTGAACCCTGAGACTCAGTCAGCATGTGGGACTGTTACCTCGTGTGTAATGGGCACTCGAGTGCCTGCAAAAAATATTTATAACCGTGACCTCATTGTTCAAATGGTCTTAAAACGTGTGGAGAATTCTTTTATTCTGTAAGAGCTGCATTCAGGTCGTGACCATTTACAGAAATTACACTGATTTGTCGAACTGCTCCTTCCTGCTTTTTCTTCCACACTGCGCCTTCGTTCTGTCATGCTGCTCACCTGGAGCTCGTTATGTTCTCCGTGTGCTGTGAGCTTGATTAATACTTCTGAAAGCTCGGTTCTGAGAAACGGCCTTTCTTTCTTCAGTCAGCACTTTTCTTTTCACCTGATGATTTTCTTCACGTCACATGAATGCTGTAGTTCAGTTTCCACTCTTTTCTCTTAACTCTGTTCTTCACCAATAATTACGCATCTTAATTAGTTCATGAAAGAAATATGAGTAAAACATTTATAATAAACGGTTAAAAAGTTCAAATTATTCAGTTGGAATTTCAGTTAAAAGTTAACATCTTTTTGCTTTATTGGCATTTTTATGAATACTGTATTAACAACAGAAAACATCAGCATCAATCAGTTTCTTTCTTTCTTTCTTTCTTTCTTTCTTTCTTTCTTTCTTTCTTTAAATATAATACGTTTGTATTCACACAACTGAATTATTAATTGTAGATGTTTATAAATCAGCGAGGCAGCATGTTTCTGCCACTAGATGGCGCTGCTGTCATTCAGCTTTACTACATGACCGGAAACAGAGCGGTGTTAATCATCTCTACTGACCTGAGTGTTAGAGATAGTGTTCAGTTAAAGAAAAATAAAATGTACAGAATTAACATTATATAAACTGTAAACATTTGACAGAGGAGGAGGGAACAGAACAGAACAAGCTCTAATTACACAACACACTACAGCAGTGTTAATGAGTTAATGAGCAGATGTGCAGTGTGAGAGACTGAAGCTTCATTCAGAGCAGAAAGAAAGATACACTGTTCATCTGAAGTCCACTGAGGACCGATCCTAACAACCATGAGCACAATGTGTGTGTGTGAGAGAGAGAGAGAGAGAGAGAGAGAGTAAATGTGTGTGTGTGTGAGAGAGAGTAAGTGTATGTGTGTGTGTGTGTGAGAGAGAGAGAGAGAGAGAGAGTAAATGTGTGTGTGTGAGAGAGAGTAAGTGTGTGTGTCACACCAGTTCACACCCTGATCATAGTGAGAATACACTGTGAGGTCTGATGTTCTTTGTGCATCCTGTTTATTGTTTATGGAGTCAGATCTGTTTATTGTTTATGGAGTCAGATCTGTTTATTATTTATGGAGTCAGATCTGTTTATTGTTTATGGAGTCAGATCTGTTTATTGTTTATGGAGTCAGATCTGTTTATTGTTTGATTGTTTGTTATTTTCTTGTTGTTTATTGTGTAAATAATCATCAGCACGTCTTCACACATTATTCTGATACAGTTCTTCATATTTTCTCTCCTTTTTTCTCCACAGATTCTGGTCTCAGTGTCACAGTCACTCTATCAGGTGGCTTCTGATTTCTCCAGCTGTCAGAATCAGACTCTGTTCTGTTGGAGAACATCACCATCATTTCTCTGGAGACATGATGAACACGTTTTATTTAATAGAGTGAAATTTAATCATCTTTATTGAGTCACGATTCTGTAATCACTGATCACAGAGTTCTGTTGAGGTTCTGCTGTTAGAACAGAATCACTCATGATGAAGTAAGAACACTTCTACAGTCTCAGTGCTGTGTGTGTGTGTGTCTGTGTGTGTGTGTGTTCACCACTGTGTTCTTTCTTTTTCTTGAGAATTCTTTATTCATTTATTTTCATTCTGTTGTTTTTTTAAAAACTTTATATTTACTATCTATTATTCAATAATTTACCTTTTAAAAAACTATATAAATTTAAATATAAATCTAAAACTTACACTCCTGTATGTTTGTCCTTTTTATTTATAAAAGCTGTATTTTTAATCATTTTTATTTAAATTTTATATCAGTGTAATAATTTTTTTATTTTGATTTGTAAGATTTGTTACTTTACATTATTTTGTTTACTCTTATTATAAACTCTTTTATATAATGTATAATATATATAATGTATCTCCTTCATTCTTTTTTCAATTCTTATTTGTTTTAATTTTTCTTTGATTTATTATTATTATTTTTTTACATTTATTGATTTATTACTTCCTGTTTATGTTAGAGAAATTCTTTGTACACTTTGTAATGTAGTATAAGATTCTGACATGAGTAAGTGTGTGTGGGGGGGGGGGGGGGGCGTAAAAAATAGTGATATAAATGCAGTATTATTTTATTATGAAAACACACACAAACAAACACACACACACACACACACACACACACACACACTCACAGAGACACAGAACGAGGGTGTGTGTATTCAGTGAAGTTGATGTGTTTAAATATAGCGAATGTAATTAAGAGAATAAGGATATAGAATTAAAATGCTGCTTTGTGTTTAGTTGATCATCAGACAGTAAAACAGAAGCTCTTGTGTTTCTCATGGAGCTGTGTGTGTGTGTGTGTGTGTGTGTGTGTGTGTGTGTGTGTGTGTGTGTGTCCTCTCAGCTGTCCTCTTCCTCCTGGTGTTTCTTTAGCACTTTTTGACTGAACTGTTGATAATACAGTTAGCATGTTAGCATGTTAGCAGCACATTTAGAGCTCAGTGTGTGTTTCCTCCGTGCTGATCTTAGTTTGAAGTGAAGTTAAAGAGTGACAGCATTATAACACATTATAACACATTTCACATCACACTGTGTGAAAAAGGAAGAAAAATTATACATTTATAAAAAATGAGCAGTAAAACTGTTTTTATTTTTAGCAGCTAATTTAATGATGGAGAATGTTGAAAAGTGAATCACTGTAATTTTGCACATTTTAAACAGCAATAACACATGAACACACACACACACACACGTGCTGATATAAGTTGTGATGGATTATAAGGTGTTATCAGTGTTTATTGAGTGATGTTTAGAATAAAAACGCTTTTCTAAAGGTCGACAGTAAACAGCCTAAATGTAGCCGTGAATCTGCTCGTGTTTCTTGTACAGTGTTTTAATTGGTGTCGTTTCTCAGGTGAATCAGTGAAATGAATCGATTCATTAAACAAATCGTTGCATGTGAGACGAACCTGTAGAGCATTAACACTATCAGAGAGAGTTAGATGATAAAGATCCTGTAATTAACATGGTGTGTTTTATAAAATCACTTGGTTAGGAAATGAATATTATTTAACTGGAAAGTATTATTATTACTATTACTACTACTACTATTATTATTATTATTATTATTATTATTATTGTGCAATATCTCAGCCAGGTTTCAGTGTCAGTGATACAAAATAAAAATGTTTAATAAACTTCAATATTTGGATATGGAATAAATATGTCTGTGTGTTTTTTAAGCCTGCTAAATTTCCCCGTGTGTGTGTGTGTGTGTGTGTGTGTGTGTGTTTGTTTTGTCTGAAAGCGCATCAATCTGGCAACACTGCACTTGATTGCGTGATATTAAACAATATTCATGCATAAAAAAATTCTCTTTCTCTACCTTATGTTGATGGCTTAAATAAATACGGAAATTAGGTAGAAGTGACGTCACGTCACTTATCTTCTTTACCCTGAAAAGCAATTTATGTAGAAAATGTTAACCTCATTACTGACTCTCAACTGTTACACCTGGCAACCCGGATATGGGCCGGACGCGCGCGCTGAATTTGTCAAAGTTTGAGTGACACAGTCCGCTCGCGCGCGCACACACACACACACACACAGCCGCGGAGTTTGGAGCACAAAATGACTCAGGAATTAAACCAAAATAAAATACATTTCCTTTCGGAAAGATTTTATAGAAAATTATAAAATGGAGGAATCTGATCCGGAGTCTTACATCAGCGCCAAGTTTCATCTCTCAGCTGCTTTAATCTGCTGGGCGCTGCTGAAAATGTGCCAGGTACAAAAACCTTTATAACCTTTTATTTATCTGTTTATTAATTTATTAATAATTTATTCATTTTTTCATTAGTCATGTAACTACAGAGAAAAAGATTTAAAGAGTTTTAAAAAGACAAAAGAGTTTTAATAGAACAAACACCAGAAACACCGCAGGCTCTCTCTCTCTCTCTCTCTCTCTCTCTCTCTCTCTCTCTCTCTCTCTCGCTCTCTCTCTCTCTCTCTCTCTCTCTC
>JAOTRN010000022.1:294817-315103 GCA_028566695.1 Bagroides melapterus | reverse complement strand
AACACTACACTGAACACTATACACTAACCTGAACACTACACATTACACTCAACACTACACTGAACACTACACACTAACCTGAACACTGCACTGAACACTACACTGAACACTACACACTAACCTGAGCACTACACTGAACACTACACTGAACACTACACATTACACTCAACACTACACTCAACACTACACACTCTGTTATATGTTGAATAATTATGACATCATTAGTGTTAGCACCTGAGAGATCTGTGACATCACTGTGTTACATCACTGTGTGTGTGTGTAGATGTGTGTTTAGATGTGTATTTAGATGTGTGTAGATGTGTGAGTGTGTGTGTGTGTGTGTGTAGATGTGTTTAGATGTGTGTAGATGTGTGTGTGTGTGTGTGTGTGTAGATGTGTTTAGATGTGTATTTAGATGTGTGTAGATGTGTGAGTGTGTGTGTGTGTGTGTAGATGTGTTTAGATGTGTGTAGATGTGTGTGTGTGTGTGTGTGTAGATGTGTGTGTGTGTGTGTGTGTTCGTCCAGTTGTTAAAGATTGTGACTGAATTGATGTGGTTCATTTTCATGCAGCTGCTCGGGTGTGTGTGTGTGTGTGTGTGTGTGTGTGTGTGTGTGTGTGTGTGTGTGTGTGTGTTTTATGACTCAGTGAGTCAGAGATCAGGGCGTTGTGTTGATGTGTGCAGTGAAAAGCGACAGCTGCTGAAGACTTTGTTGGAATGAGGACGTTGTGTGTGGAACGTGTTTGATGACTAATCACCGGTCCGTGTCAGTCGTGTGCTGATATCTACATCACCATGTTCACCAGATTTATCAGGTTTTTGATCTGAGGGTTTTTTTTTTACAGCAGAGAGTCCTCTCTTCTAAAAGTCCTGATTCAGCAGTAAAACTCATAGGTGACAGATGTGTTTATTGAGTGGTGTGTGTGTGTGTGTGTGTGTGTGTGTGTGTGTGTGATGTGACGAGTTCCTCATCTGCACTGCACAGTGCTTCAGTGTGAACTTCGTGTGGGCTGATGTCCAGAAGTTGGAGATCCTCTGGGATCAGGAATGCAGATGTTTGGGAGTAAAAATGCCAGCCTGTGGGAGGAGAAGAGTCTGTGCTGTAATAAATCTCCTGCAGCAGTTTGTGTCATTGTGTAAGTCTCGTATGAGCAGCTGTTCCTCACCAGCTCTGTGTTGACCTTCTCACAAGACGTCTGAAAAATGTCCAAAACCTGCTACTTCTAAACCAGAGCGTCATTCAGAGCTTCTGTGGTGGACTGTAGACTTCACACATCAACAGACCGACACTTCAGTCATTAATAATGAACAGATTGTTGTTATTAAATGACATGAATCAGTTCGACTCTGTCAGTTCACTCCTCTTTAATTCACTTCTTTAATTTGTTCAGTCCACTCGTTTATTCAGATTTGTGTTCCTCAACATCTCACTCTGTTCCACTGCATCTCTCCCTGAGCTTCAACACCATCAACATCATCAGTTCAGTGTTACAGTAAGCTCCACACTTCGGAGAAGTCTCGTCTTTAGATGTTGGACCTGGAGCCTGAAGTTCTGTGGTGTTTTTACCGTCACAGACAGATCTGGTGATTTCTTTGGAATATTTAAGACGGTTTCATTATCTTCAAAAAGTAATCTGTAAAACTGCCTTCAGCAGGAAAATGTGGATCAGAATGAGATTCTGAGAAAACACACACACACGCACACACACACACACACACAGGTCCAGCATGTATGAGCATGTCTCGGGATTTCTCGTATGCCTTTGAGACCCAGACATGCAGCTGAATCAGTGTGAACTACAATAACCTTCTTTTGCTCTGCTGCTGTGACGCTAATGAAGCTAATGGCTACCAGTTCAGCATCTGTGTGTAAAGACCATCACACTCATCAGTGTCATTAACGTCATTTGTGTGCAAAGAGCTTCACAAAATAACAACAGGACTTTTCTGATCACTTCTGAATTATATATAAGCTCCGCCCTCACACTTCAGGCCCCGCCCTTTACCTGAGTCTGACAACAGCCTGTGCTGAGGATGAAGGTGATTATCACAGTGAGTGCTGTATTTTTAAATTGAGACACCGAATTATATTTATTGCACCATGCTAAACTGGAGGCCATACACTTCCATTATTTGTTAGCTACATTAGCATCAGAGCAAGTTTCTCACACTGGACATGTTAATGAGGAAACATGCACATTTAGTAATTTCTACAAGGTTGGTTTATTTCCTTCCTCCTTTCTTATGTGTTTTTTTTTGTATAATTTCTGTGAGTTCTGTGATTTTCTTTAAAATTGTATTCTGAGGATTTTAGAGTTGTTCAGGGCAACAGGACAGGAATGTGGAGCTTTACAAAAGACGAGCTGTAAAACTGGAAGTACTGTGTGTGTGTGTGTGTGTGTGTGTGTGTGTGTGTGATTTACATTCTTCGATGTCACATGGTCTGTAATCAGGCTGCTGCTGTGACATGAGAGCGACACAAACGCACATCACAACATGTTTACCTTGACCTCTGACCCTAATATATATAAATATAACCACACAGTAAACACTATTCATACAGTCTGAATTTCTTTATGACACTAATCATGTCACCAATTTTTGTGTTTCTTTTATCCTAACTCATATTTTTAATAAGTAAAACATCAGACATTTCAGAGTGAGACATTCATTCAGAGTGAGTAAAAAGATCATTATAAATACATTTTTCAGGAAATAAGAATGAAGAAATGCATTCAGTTCCCTGTAGTCAGAAAGTGTTAATTAGCCAATTGAATGTTTTAATGATAATGAACTAATAATGAATAAAGTAAGAATTTTTTAAGGATTGCATGTACTATGTGTGTTGTAATGCTTATATCTGTCCACTGGAGGGCGCCATGAAGCTGAGTCTATATTGTTCAGAGTTTGTGTTTTGTTGATTTGTTTTTGTGTTTTTTTATTTAAACACTGAGAAAGTGGATTAAAAAGAGAAGAAGAAGATGATGATGATGATGATGATGATGATGATGAAGATGATGTGGTAAATGTGTGAATCGAACTCTCCTGAGTCCTGAATCATGTGCATCAGGTTCATGATGATTAACTGAATCGTTGTTCAGATTTACAGCCATTTACAACATTTCTGATCAATTTATTTTTCTGATAATTTATTATTAATATGATCAAATTAATAATATGATATATTAATAATAATAAAATTTTCACACATACATGATGCACTGATCTCTTTTACATCTTTAACTTTATAACTCTGTTCAGCTGCTTTACTACAAACTAATGGGTTAAAAAACTAATCAGTCAAATGAGGAGAGACTCTGATTCACTGACTCTGATTCACTGACTCTGATTCACTGACTCTGATTCACTGACTCTGATTCACTGAGGGAGGTGTAAATATACACACACAAACACACACACACACACACACACCAAATCCAGAAGACTTAGGAAAAGGAAAATATGTCAAGAGAGGGGTGTGTCTCTCTCTCTCTAACACACACACACACACACACACTCTGTTCTCCTCACGCTGGGCCTCCTTGCAGGATTAGTGTGTTGTGTAATTCAGTGATTCAATACGACTGAAGGAGAAACAGACAGAGAGTCGCCTTATTGTGAACTTAAACTACTTCTCCTCCCTTCTGTCTGTCTGTCTGTCTGTCTGTCTGTCTCTCACCCTCTCTCTGTCTGTCTCTTATTCTCTCTGTAATGAAATAACAACTGAGCATGCAGCAGCAGGCCGGATAGAACACAGGAGACTTTCCATCTGAAAGATATTGAGAGAGAGAGAGAGAGAGAGAGAGAGAGAGATTGGAGGAGAAACTCTCATCATGTTGAGTGTGATTTGTTTCATTCGCAGCTTTTTTGAGGTAAAAAACTTTTTCCTGCTTTCTGTTATTGCTGATATTGTGATTTTGGAGTTGTGTATGTGTGTGTGTGTATGTGTGTGTGTGTGTGTGTGTGTGTGTTTGTGTGTTTGTAGATATCTGAGATATGTCACATGTGGAATGTAAACACACTGTACAGATCTGTGAGGACCAAAAGAAATTCTCTCTCTCTCTCTCACACACACACACACACACACACACACACACACACACACACACACTTCTTCACCACAGTATAATACCTATGTTTGTTTCACACAGATAATTAAAATCATTCCCTCAGTAATAAAGTAATAAAGTTCAGTGAAGATGGAACAAAACATATCAGATTTAAAGTGTCTTTATGTGTGTGTGTGTGTGTGTGTGTGTGTGTGTTTGTGTTAAAGAGAGAGAGAGAGAGAGAGAGAGAGAAATGAACAGAACACACTGTACCTGTGGCAGACAGGAAGTGAACAGTAGTGAAGCTGGGTGTGGCCTATGTGTCTGTCAGTCTCACCTTATACTCTTTATCTCTGTGCAGCTCTTCTGCTTCTGCTCTGTTTTCATGTTGTGGCATGAAGACACTCACACTGGTGCTGTGTGTGTGTGTGTGTATGAGTGTGTGTGTGAGAGAGAGAATGTGTGTGTGTGTGCGAGAGAGAGAGAGTGTGTGTGTGAGAGTGTGTGTGTATGAGAGAGAGTGTGTGTGTGAGAGTGTGTGTGTGTGTAAGAGAGAGAGAGAGAGAGAGATTCTTCAGTCTTAAATGACATCACACTTGTGCTCTGATTCAGAGTGAATGTTACCATTAGCCAAGAAGTGAACACACTCTTAGTGAACACACTCTTAGTGAACACACTCTTACTTAGTGAACACACTCTTAGTGAACACACTCTTAGTGAACACACTCTTACTTAGTGAACACACTCTTAGTGAACACACTCTTAGTGTACACACTCTTAGTGTACACACTCTTAGTGTACACACTCTTAGTGAACACACTCTTACTGCAGCACTTGGGAACCTGATGTTTCACCAGAACATAATCAGGTTAATGTACAGTGATAAACAGTAGTAGAACAGCTGTGTATGTTAGCAGGTGTGTTTTTCTGCACACACACAGAGAGAGAGAGAGAGAGAGAGAGAGAGAGAGAGAGAGAGTGACTAACAGTAATAACAGTCAGTATGTAGTGAAGCTGTACTATTCACCTCAAGCCCAAAACAATTAAATCATCATGTTTTTATGGTGTGTAAAAGTTAAACACTCAGAAATAACAACCCTGACTGTGAGGATGTGTTTATTCACACACACACCAAAATTCCCTAGTGTGATGCTAGTCAGTTTGTGTGTGTGTGTGTGAGAGAGAGAGAGAGAGATGGAGTGTGTGTGTGTGTGTGAGAGAGAGAGAGAGAGAGAGAGATGGAGTGTGTGTGTGTGTGTGTGTGTGTGTGTGTGAGTGTTGTTGATGGAGGAGTTCTTGAGTCTGAGGAACCTGTTCTTCTTGTTAATATGGTGATCTCCAGCACTTCCAGGGTTCAGGTGTGTTCTGCTAACACAACAACATAAAGCATAAAGTGATGAAGGAACAGAGTTGGTGACCTACAGATCTCTTTCTCTCTTTCTTTCTCTTTCTCTCTCTCTCTGTCTCTCTCTCTCTCTCTCTCACACACACACACACACACACACACACACACACAGGACATCTGTAAGTAGATATTTAAACATTATTGTCATTTATTTCCTGTTTCTTTTTTTCTGCTGTTGGATTATTTGCTTGTGTCACACTGATCACATGTGAAATGAAGTTTGGAAGATAAGGTCAGTTTAAATCCATGTAGAGTTAAAACCAGAATTTTACTGTAGGTGTGTTTGTGGTGCTTCATGGAACCAGGACTCAGACAGTTGGACCTGACTGGTGACTGTAGAAATGTGGTATGTAACGTGGCTTCAGGTGAATGTAGGAGCAGCATGTTACCGTGTGGTTCTCAGAGTTCTCCTCCACCTCAATCCACATCCTCCACTTGGGGTGTGTGTGAGAGTGTGTGTGTGTGTGTGTGTGTGTGTGTGAGAGAGAGAGAGAGAGAGAGAGAGAGAGAGAGAGAGAGAAAGATAAGGAATTCAATGTTTGCTGTTTTGGAAGGTTTTGAAAGGTTTGGCTAATGTTGTGTTTCTCCTTGTAGACTCCAGTTGTCGAGGACTTCACTGCACATGCTGATCATCCAGAAGATGTCGTCTCTCTCCAGGAGAAGAGCGCAGAAGGTCGAGACACTCGGAGTGAACCAGCACTGGAGGAATCTAAGGATATTACGGAGGAGTATTTTGAGACAGTCTCATGGCACAGCGACACTTTCTCTAAACACTCCCCTGACCTCAGAAAACAGGACTCAAGAGGTCAGCATGTGGGTGTTGTTGGTCCACAGATCAAAGCAGATGGAGAAGAACTCATGGTAGCTTTGGGAAGTGAGTGCAGTGTGATGAGTTTGAACTCAGCTTCAGGAGGCAAAGCTCTTAAGGAAGCTGGATTTCCTTCTTACACACACACTGACGTGTTCGACGCACCAAATGACTCAGATTCACAGCTTTTCATGATTTCTGAAGAACTCATGGTACGATTGGAAAACAGCTGCAGTGCAGTGATCTTAGATGATTCAGGACTTGATGAAGCTGCAACTCCGTCACCATCTGAAGAAGCTGGACTTCCTTTCACCCTGCAGTCCAACACAGCATCAGAAGACTTGACAGATCCAGTGTTAGTTGTGGATTTTTCTTCTAAGTGTCGCAGAAAGCTGGACTCTTGTTATTCAGAAAGAACAAATGATGTTCTTGAGATAAACACTGGTGAAGAGAAACTCCTGGCACAATTATCCAGTGACTCCAGTGGAATAATTTCTGATGATTCAGGGCAACGTTCATCTCTTGAGATGATGTCAGAGGAAGCTGGACTATCTTCTATTTCTCAGACTTTATCTGAAGAAACACTTCTGTCAGTCACTGTAAGTGAAGAACCAACCCCTGATTTAAGCACATATCACAGGGAATGTTTTTCTCCTAAAAGCTGTCCTGACCTCAGAAATCTTGATTCATGGGGTGATGAAGTTCTAAATGGTTCATCACTTGAAGAAGGTGGTCTTCCTTCCATCTCTCCGGCTGGTGTGTCTGTCTCAGATTTGATCGATTCACAGCTGTTTACTCTTCCTGAGAAGAACCCTCAACTGGTCAACAGAAGCTCATCAGCAACAGAGTTAATCACAACTTCAGATATTATTGTAGCAAGCAGTCACAGAGCCTATGCTGTAAACTGTGGGATGATTTCTTCTTCTAAAAGTTCTCCTGAACTCAGAAATCTGGACTCTTCTCATTCTGAAGGAAAGCACAATGTTCTGCAGATGAACATGGATGGAAAGCAACTCATGGTACCACTGGCTTACGACTGCAATGTAATAACTTCAGGTGATATTAAGAGCACAGAAATTGTTAATCCCTTATCTCCTGAGGACTCTGGACTTCCTTCCATCTCTCAAACTAGCATGTCTCTTACAGATTCAACCAATTCACAAATTTTCACAGCTTTTATACACACATCAACACACACTGACCAACTTGAAGCAGAACCCCAATTAGAAAACTCTTCTAATGTAGACAGTTTGGACTTTTCTTCTCCTAAACCCTTTACTGACCGCGGAAACCTGGATTCCTCTCATTCAGGAAGACAGAACAATGGTTTGGAGATGAACATGGAACTTATGGAACCCCTGCAAGGTGGTTCCAGTGCAATTATGTTCGATCATTCAGAGTTTGGAGAAGTTTTAAATGAGTTATCTCATGAGGAATCTGGGTTTTCTGCTATCTCACAAGCTACCATGACAGTTTCACAACTTTTAATAGCTTCTGAAGAGACAGTAACACAGAGTGACAGCAGTGAAGGAGGAGCTCGGTTAGACAACACTCTAGATTTAGATGTTACATTCATTTCTGATCCTAAACACTCTCCGAACCTTGCAAGCATTGAGTCTTCTCAATCAGAACATGTTGATGGTCTGAAGATAAACACGGATGGAGATCAACTCATGGAACCACTGGGAAAGAAGTGTGGTGTGATATTTCTTGATGATGCTGCTGATGATTTTTCATCTATTAAGATCTTCTCCATGGAAACTGGACCACCTACTCAGGCTAATGTATCCAACCCAGATTTGATTGATTCAAAACTTTTTCCAGTTTCCATAGAGGCAACTGAGCCCACCTATAGAAGTGAAGCAGATCCCCAGTATGAAAATAAATCTAATTTAGTTCTTGCAAGCACAGATCAATTGGATTATTTTTCTCCTAAATGTTCTGCTGTTCTCAGAAACCTGGAAAACATGAAGTCATTTGATTCTGAAATAAAGAATGATGGTCAGCAAATGAATGGTGATGGAGCACAAATGATGGTACCCTCAGAAAATAGTACATTAGAGACCAGTGCCATGATTTTAGATGATTTAGGAGATAACAAAACTGCACATTGGTCATCTCTTGATAAAGCAGGAGTTCCTCCCACTTTGCACAGAAACAAGTTATCAAATGACTTGATGGATTCAGAACTTTTTATGACTGAAGTAGATGATACACTCATGTCTTCTGACCAAAGTGACACAGTGCTCCAGTTAGACCGTACAGAAGAATGTTCTTTTCCTGACCACAGAGATCTAGAATTATTTAATTTAGAAGTAACAAATGGTCGTGTTAAATTAAAAACAGACACAGAAGAACTTCAGGAACTTCCATCAACAGGCAAATACAATTCAGTGGTTTTGGATCATTTATCCTGTGGTAAAGTTGTGAATTCATCAATGCTTGAGATCTTGTCAGAGGAAGCTGGATTTCCCTTCATCCCTGAAGCCAGCATGTCTGACACAGATGTGATTACTGACCAAACAAAAGCTGTGGCCCAGTTAGACAACAGTTTCACTGTAGCTGCAGCATGTAAAGATGAACTTAGTTTTCCTTTGTCTCAGCTTTCACCTGACCTCAGAAATCTGGACTCTTATAATTCTGAAGGAAAGAACAATGGTCTGGAGATGAGCATGGATGAAGAGCAACTCATGTGGCCATTGGCTAAAGACTCTCCAGATGATCTTGAGGACACAGAAATTAATAATAGATTATCTACTGAGGAAGCTGGACTTCTATCACACGGTGATGATATGGAGATAAACAAGGATGGAGAGGAACTCATTATGCCATTGGACAGTGCAAAGATTTTAGATGATTTTGGGCAGGATGAAGTTCTAAATGCTCCATCTTCTAAGGTGGCTGGACTTCTTTCCATCTCACAGGCTAGCATGTCCAACATAGATTTGCTCAGTTCACAAGTTTCGACATCAAATCACACCCTTGCACCAACAGATGGAAGTGAACTGGAGTCTTATTTAGAGAATGAATCTAATTTAAATGGTGCAAGTAGAAATGAAGAACAATCAGATAATAAATGTAAAATGGCACAGATTGTTAAAGCTTCAGAGCTAAATAGTATCATATTTGTGGATCCATCAGTAGATGCTAAGATGTTTGTGGAACCATTAATGGACGGATGTCCTTGTGTTCATTCTTGTGCCAGCTCTAGGCTTCAACCAGAAGGTATAACATCACTTC
The DNA here is from genome assembly GCA_028566695.1 of Bagroides melapterus. Classification (NCBI taxonomy): domain Eukaryota; kingdom Metazoa; phylum Chordata; class Actinopteri; order Siluriformes; family Bagridae; genus Bagroides; species Bagroides melapterus. The sequence goes on along the minus strand of JAOTRN010000022.1, from coordinate 305,600 downwards.
AAAAGGATCAGGGACAGTTTGAAAATCCAAACATCAACTATGAGACCTTATTAGAACGTTCTTCTGCTATTAATGACCGTACTTATTATTCAGCTGCGGAACATTCCTCAAGTCTGCCGCATGCTAACAGATTTATTTCATGGCCTGAGGTTCCAATGAATGATGAACAAACATTGAATGATGTGGATTTGAATAATGATCAAATTGAAGGACAGTCTAATAATTTACAGGATTTGCAGATTACAAACTTTTGCGGTGTGAAAGAATTCACTGCCAAATCCCAGAAAGAGCAGGAGGTTATTTATTCTGAGAACTCTGGTTATATTGATTCTCATCTGATGATATCTTCAGCTGGTAAAGAATCACAAAGTGTTACCAACAATTGTGAACAGGGAAATGTTGTAGACAGTTTTGTGGGACAACCTCCAGGTCTGGTTGAGGTTTCCTTCAAGGGATCAACTCCTTTGAATTCTGTAAGTGTCAATAGATCCACCAAACAGGTCCTGCAAGAAGACCAGGCTAAATCTGAAAAGGTGTGTTCTAAAGAGCATGAAGTAAAGAGCATTTCATGTGTTGGTTACTCTCGGCAGAAAGAGTCTGGCTTAAAAAAAACACTGTGTGATGCACATCATGGTTCAGACACAAACAATAACAAAAAGCAACACACACCTGAGACACCATGCACCTTACGGGGTTCTACAATAGAACACGAACACTGGAAACATGTGCATGCATCCTTGCATACAGGTCCTTTGAACATCTTTTCAAATTTATTAAACAATTCTCCCAGCTTTGTTGAGATCCCTGAACCAGTCATGATGGCTTCCAAAATGGACATTTCAAATCCACTTCATTCAGAAGATGCTTTTCAGGGGAAGATCCCTGGAAAAGAGTGCCAGTTGGAGGAAAACCAGGAAATCATGGCAGATCCTACAATGTATACAATTACAGATCCCCACCATGGATTGATGTCAATTAAATATCAGAATATCCTCCAGGAGAAGACCCTAATGCCTCGCTTTGTCAAAACAGCACCTTTTTGTTCCAATTCACTTCAGTTCCAGAATTACCACTTTATAGACGTCGACACTGGTGTAGTATCAGATCTTGAACCCATCATGGAGTTAGAGCACCCTCAGAAGAGCTCAACCAGTTTGGTTGATGAACACGAGGATCTTACCTCATCTGAGGACGAGGATGTGTGCAACCCTTTACAAAGGGATGAAAATGATGCGCTATGCAGTGTCAGGTCTATGAAAGGGGTTTCTGATGAACCAGAACATGTAGACACCGCCACTTGTCTGATAAACAAGTACAATGGTAATGATGATCTTCCCAATTCCACATCTCCAGATCAAGACATTATCACCATAAACAGTGAAGAAGTTGAAAACACTAGTCAAAGCCCAACAGAAAACAAATCCAACTCCACTGGCAACATCCAAAGCTTATTAAAGAACAAGGAGACCAAGAGGATGTCTACAGGGAAAAGCTCAAGGTTCTCTAGGTTCACAAGAATCCCCTCCTTCCGCAAAAGCAAGAGAGAGCCCAAGGTTGGAAACAAGGTTGAACTTGAGACCAAAACATCTGCAGATGGAGAAGAGAGCAACCAAACATTTAATCATACTCCTACTGGAGATCACTTGGCACAATATGAGGATCAATCTAGTGATGATGTCTTTGGGAAAGCTCTCGGTGTAACCTGTGATGGACATTCTAAATCCAGGTCCAACTCCAAGAACATACAACAACATATCAAATACAGTGAGCAAGTGCAAATTAAACCTGTACTTGATCCCCAGAAGAAAAGCAAGAGCAGTGATAACTTCCGCATGAAGCTTGCTTTGGCCCAGAAGTCTCTGTCAAGTTTGTTTGACATCCGAACTGGTGAAAAAGACAACCAACAGGAGTCCAACTTGCTAAACCAGGATACAAAATCCAAGCAACCTCGGAAGAAGATAAAATTGTCAAAAGAGGCTGAGATACTAAAGAGAACGCTCTCTCTTCCTGGGTCAAGTGGTGCCAAGTCTAGATGCCACCTTCAGAGTGACTTTGTGCCTGGGTTAACTGAGGATTGTCTAGATCTTCAGCGATTCCAGAGCTCCAAAGAGGATTTGAAAAATGCATCAAACCCTGACACCTCAGAAACAGAGCTTGCTGTGACGAGTACACTATCTAATGCTCTAGACAAAAACTCTGATGTTTTTCAGGCTGTCCAAAGTTATGAGAACCTCTCAGAGACCCTTTCACACCCTACTGTTTTTACTCTTGCAAATCAGCTATCTCCGTCTCGGACAAGATCTCTGGGTTCCTTTGATGGGCTTGACATGCCGGCTAGACCAGTCACTCCCAAACCACAAAATCCTGGGGTTTGGAGCCACAGGAGCAGCTTCCATTCCTCCTCAAAATCTGTTGCGGCATCCTTGTGCTTGCTGGGTGAAGGTTCAAGTTTGGAGGCACTGTCAGATCACTCACAAAGGCGAATTGGGCAAAGAGTAACACGTCTTACATCGGCTCAGTTTTTTGATTCTGAATACTTACTTGACGACAACACCTCAGTCAATCAATCTCAAACCAGCCTGGTGTCCAGCAACTCGGCCACTGAATCTGAGGTGAGTCTTACTGACCTTTCTGTGTTTGTACCAGTATTGTACAGTAGTAAATCTTGGGGCAGTCTGTTTTTGGAGACTCATCAGTGGTGTGTTCAAGACTGTTATCATTCATAGCTGATTTTGTCCCCTTAAGCAGCATGTCGTCAAGTGTTTTATTTCCTTTATAGAAGGTCAACAGCAGTAACACTTACTTTTTATGTTTATGGTTACATTTAATGTTTAGTGACATTCATAAAACAAACAAAATTTCATTTCTGTTGTGTTTGTTATAGTTATAGCTTAAATTATAGCAAATATAAACATTAGTTGCTTCCCTCACCAGCCTTTTTTCTTTCTAATAAAGTTAAAAAGATAAATAAAACACAGCCTCTGTCCTGAAGATGTCTGACACTGGAGACTCCTTCCATGAATGTTGCATAAACATTTCTTTACAGAAAGCATCAACACTTACACATGGTCTTTGATAAATAATAACACATTTTTCGTTGTCCACCTGAAAGCCTGCACCGGATGTTGGTAAATCACTTCTCCAATCACCTTCCACTGTGCTGCGTGTCAGAAGAAGCGATCGGCGTGTGGTGCGACCCAGACCTCTTTCTGACCTCTGCAGCTGGAGCTTACCTCTGCAGGAAATCGGAGAAACGGCAGTCGATCCAACTGAGGAGAGGAATATCACAGAAAATTGGAAAGCTAAGGCACAGAAGAGATCGTGTTCCGATGAGCTGCTCGGGGAATTCCAGGAGAAGCAGAAGATGAAGGTGATGCTACAGAGGAGCCTCGGGATGCTGAGCACAACATCTGAGGAGCAGCAGAAAGTAAGAAGCTCAACAACGAGGGAACTGTTTCCTGGATATTTGAAACTTGTTTCTGCTCTTCTACTTCCTGTTTCACTTCCTCTTGGGGACTCTTTCACTTGACTTGTAGAGGCTAGGATCTGTCTGTCTATCTGTCTGTCTTCTTCTCCTTCGTTGTGTTTGTCTGTTTGCTTGTCTGTCTATGTCTATAGGTCTGTCTATCTGTCTTGTCTGTCTGTCTCTCCATTTTATTTGTGTCTGTCTGTATGCATATTTGTATGTCTCTTCCAGGTAGCCACCTGTCTGTCTGTCTGCCTGTAGAGCTAGCCTTCTATGAACCTGTCTATCTCTCTGTCAGTTATTCTGATTGTATTCTGAAGTCTTGTTTTTGGTTTCATGGTCCTTGTCGTCACTGGAAACCACCGACTTCCTGTTTCTCCATTTTCTTCTTCCTGAGTCTTCCTTTGGACATATAGAGGCGGCTTTATGGGATTTTCTTTACAGGATTGTCTTTTCACCAAACATGACCCAAATAATTTATTAACTAGGTTAGCTGTTTGTAAAGAGAGAGAGAGAGAGAGAGAGAGAGTTCTCTCTCTACTATTTAACGATGATGTCTGTGATAAATCAGTTGTGATATAATTATTGGTTGTTGTTTTCTCATCCCAGGGGCGGATGAGACTGTCTTTAATGTCCCCACAGCAGTTGTCCTCCATGTCTTTTAAAGATCACTTCTTCTCTCAAAGCACTCCGATTGGACTTGACAGTCTCCACTGGCCACACCCAGTTTCATTCTCAGGTGAGGACAATGTTGCTCAGTTTGCACTGAACTCTGAAGTTTTGTGTGGTGTTGGGAATATTGATGAAAATTCACACATCACAAACACTTCACACTGTTCTGGAAGCTCTTGTATCTCAGTGACATGTTCATGTAGACTGGGACAGTCATGTCAGTCTCATGCTGTTTTTATAGGGTTTTCCCTTATTTATGTATTATAATTATTATTTTCTATTTTTGTGATGTTTCATCATTATCAAATTAGATCAAAAACAGCTGTAACACACGAACAGTCCTGTAGGGGGCGTATGTGTGTGTTTGTGTGCCTACTGTGTTATCTTATGTATTCTCTCTGTTTCTTTCTTTCTTTCTTTCTTTCTTTCTTTCTTTCTTTCTTTCTTTTTGTCTGTCTCTTTTTCCTACTTTCTGATTTTTAGTTTGTCTGTCTATCTGTCTGTGTGTATCTGTATGTCTGTCTCTCTGTCTCTGTCTGTCTGTCTCTGTGTTTATCTAGGCCTGTCATTCTGTTTGTATATAAAGACTGATGGAATAAACACATCTGTAGGTGTGTGTGTGTGTCTGTGTGTCTGTGCGTGTGCGTGTGTGTGTGTGTGTGTGTGTGTGTTGGTGAATATTGTATGTAATACAGGCTCCTTTGAGAAAACGACACAATAAGCCTATTATTGCTGTGCAACCTTTCTGTCCCACGCTGTGACCTTTGTGAGTGCAGTGCAATAAGCCGATCCTGCCGCATCACTGCGCTAGCACCTGGCTGACACGTGGCTAGCTCACAGCTAACTCATGTCACTCATCTCTAACCTGCTTTCTGTCTGTCTGAATGTGTGTGGAAGTATTTACTGAAGTGACAGGAAGTGACACGTGCATGTTTCTCTCTGCAGAGTCGTGTCTAATTCGACCTTCAGCACACACACTCGTGCAGTCGGCCGCTCTCGGTGAGTAAATGAGTAAATAACCACCGTGATCACGTGAACATTTTATGAACGTGAGCTGTGAAAAAAGAAACAATAATAAAAGGCAGTGACATCATCAGTTCCGTGTCAAGGCCAAGCTGTTTCGCTAAAATGAACTTTCTTGTCTCGTGCCTTAAATTTTTTATCTTTTTTTTATGCTTTTATTCAGTTTTGGTCAAATTTTTTTTTTGGCACGGTGGCTTGGTGGTTAGCATGTTTGCCTCACACCACCAGGGATGGGGGTTCGATATGTGTGTGTGTGTGTACTCCCTGTGCCTCGGAGTTTCCTCCAGGTACTCTGGTTTCCTCCGCCGGTCCAAAGACAGGCATTGTAGTTTGATTGGCATCTTTAAATTGCCCATAAGTGTGAGTGTGGCCCTGTGATGGACTGGCGACCTGTCCAGGGTGTACCCTGCCTTCACCCATAGATATGCCCCAGCTGATCCATGTGACCCGGGTATTCCCCGAATAAGCAGGTATGGACAATGAATGTTTCTGTCTGTCTTTTACACCCCACCTAGTGCACTCAATGTTCATTCGGAAGCCTTGTGTCATTCCTGTACTGTAAGTGCACTAGGTAGTGTGTGAGTTATTGACCGCTCTGTACTGCAGACACATGTTCATGTGTGAGGTTCTCCTATACATGTAAACATGCACTGAAGGTGTTCAGAGAGAATTCTGTAATAGATAAATAAGTGCACTCGGACATGTGTGTTATATTCACTCTCAGTTTTAACTAACAGCACTGAGGGGACTCAGTAAAGGGGGACTGTGAAGGACGGATGAAGATCGTCTGTTATCATCGACAGCTTGGCAGAATTCTAATCATAAAAATATTGTATTGATATTAAGACAGACATTTATTCATTATCTGTTATTAATGTTCAGGGTTGACTAGTCAAGCTCAACTAGTGTGAGTCGTATGTCAGCATCTCCTCAGTGCCACCCTGTTGATGCTGTGAATGTGTGTGTGAGAGCGAGAGAGAGAGAGAGCGAGAAGGAGGGAGGGAGGGAGAGGTTTGATCATGTGTGTGTCTCTGAACGAGTGTAGGAAGGATGCAGGCGACATCGCGAGTGTTTCCGATGCTTGAAAAACACCAGTGGAGGTTGTGATTTGCTTTTGCTATCTCTCACACACACGCACACACACACGCAAACGCACACGCAAACACAAACGCACACCCGCACGTTTGCCTGGAGTCTGTACCTGCTTGAAGAGCAGTCGCCCTCCTCGACTCTGTGTGTGTGTGTGTGTGTGTGTGTGTGGGGCCGAATGCAGACACAGCTGGAGATTTGGGACTCGTTAGGGGGGTGAAAGCGATACAAGGGGTCATGTCTCATTATTGGAGCCTAGAAAGTCTACACTCCACCAACGGTAAGAGACTTTCTGTCTGCTGTAGTGCGCACTTCCTAGTGATGTTCTGATCTGCCCTAAACCGTATCTCTGGGTTTTATTTTTATTGTGTTACAGGTTCACAGTGTCTTTACACACAGTAATATAGAACTGGGCTTAATAGATATGGAACAATTTGTTGCGCTTATGTGTGTGTGTCTGTATGTTTGTGTGTGTGTGTGTGTGTGTGTGTGTGTGTCTGTGTTTAAGTGAGCGTGGAAATGAGAGATGAAAGGAAAATTGTTCTGTGTAATGTTCATGTTTTTGAAATGTCTTTTTTTATTTATCTCTTATGTAGTCACTCATGTAGTGAGAAAATATACAACACTGTTAGAAGTTGACTTAACAATATAAATGTTATGGATATAATAATAATAATTCTAATGTCAGAAATTAACAAAATTAATAAATAGACATTTTACAGCATTAAAGTAGAAGTAAAATGTGTTAAAGGTGATCTGAGGTCAGAAGAGTTTCATGTTAAATATTTAGTGAACTCAAATCTGTCTCCTGTCTCACTCCATACAGGACGTGTAGTGCACTCCATTCTCTCTCTCTCTCTCTCTCTCTCTCTCTCTCTCTCTCTCTCTCTCTCTCTCTCTCTCTAGTTTATTTTGTCTATGATATGTTTTCTGTCACTTGCCCTCATAGAGGCTGAATAGAACTCTGTCTCTGTAGAATATTGAGAATTAAATTATAATAAATTATAATGAATAATATATAAAACATAATGAAGCTCAGTGTTGTACAGGAAAAAGAAACACAATAGAAGAGAGAATAAAATAGAACTAGTTCAAATGATTACAGAATGATTTAACTATTATTTCAGATTTATTTGAAAAAATCAAGAAAAATTCAAACAACATTAAACAATCTGTAGTGTTACAGTGTTAGTGTTACAGTGTTAGTGTTACAGTGTTAGTGTTACAGTGTTGGTGTTACAGTGTTAGTGTTACAGTGTTAGTGTTACAGTGTTGGTGTTACAGTGTTAGTGTTACAGTGTTAGTGTTACAGTGCTAGTGTTACAGTGTTGGTGTTACAGTGTTAGTGTTACAGTGTTGGTGTTACAGTGTTAGTGTTACAGTGCTAGTGTTACAGTGTTGGTGTTACAGTGTTAGTGTTACAGTGTTAGTGTGTCAAGTGTTAGTGTTACAGTGTTTGTGTGTTAGTGTGTTACAGTGTTAGTGTTATAGTGTTGGTGTTACAGTGTTAGCGTGTTAGTGTTACAGTGTTGGTGTTACAGTGTTAGCGTGTTACAGTGTTAGCGTGTTACAGTGTTAGTGTGCCAGTGTTAGTGTTACAGTGATAGTGTATTACAGTGTTAGTGTTACAGTGTTGGTGTTACAGTGTTAGTGTGTTACAGTGTTAGTGTTACAGTGTTGGTGTGTCAGTGTTAGTATTGGTGTGTCAGTGTTAGTGTGTTACAGTGTTAGTGTTACAGTGTTGGTGTGTCAGTGTTAGAGTGTTAGTGTTACAGTGTTGGTGTTAGTGTTTTAGTGTTAGTGTGTCAGTGTTAGTGTTACAGTGTTAGTGTTACAGTGTTAGTGTTACAGTGTTGGTGTTAGTGTTTTAGTGTTAGTGTGTCAGTGTTAATGTTAGTCTATTATAATTGTGTTTATTAGAGTAATAAAATGTTCTGTGACTCTGTGTGTGTGTGTGTGTGTGTGTGTGTGTGTAATTTTCTGTGTGTATAAAATCTAAAATTCAGCTCAGTTCTATATTATTTCTGTTCCAGTTCTGTTTATGTTTTTTTCTGATGTCTTGGATGTTTGGAGTCTGACATTAATCTTGTGATAAACTACAGAAACATCAGAAGTCTTTTCTGTCTCAGTGTCACTTAATGAATGAATCCCACTGAACACTGCAGTTCTACAATTTACACACACCAACACATTTAATACAGCGTTCAGTATTTAACACAAAAAACAACACAGAATTGTCTCAAAATATTCTATACAATACAATTAGTAGAGATTTCTCCACACACACGTCTCACACCACTGTGTATCATCATACACTCATTTAAATCAGACTCGTTTACAAACAATACAACAATGTTCACTACACACAGACAGACAGACAGACAGACAGACAAGAAGATAGACAGACCGAAAGGTAGAAAGACAGACAGACAGATCAGTTGAGACGATGCTGCTTTTGTCTCACAGATTGATGGTCCTCATTAGCGGTTTGGCCTGTTAGCACATGTTCACTGCTAATTTATGTAAACAAGGCAACGAGCCAATCCCATTAACTCTCACTCCAGGTTGTCATGGTGACAGACAAACCAGTGACGTTTCAGACAGACGTTTACTGTCTTCATGAACGTCTTCTGGGTTTTGTTTTCCTCCTCTTTCTCTGTCTTTACTAAAAATAACTGTGTGAGTTGAGAGAAGTGTTATCGGGGACAGAGTGCGTGAGAGCATCACCACAAATTTCAAAACAAATGTTCAGTTCAGTGTTCAGTTCAGTGTTCAGGTTCCTCTCTTTTTATATAAATGTATTTTTTGACTGTGACACTCTGATGTCTATAAACATCTTCTTCAGAATAGAGTTTAGAGGGTTGTTTAGAGTTAGGGGTGTGGCCTAAAGTCCGGAGGTGGATTGATGGTGATGTTTATAAAGAGATTAACGATATTGTACTCTGAAGTCTTGAGTTCCACCATTGTGAAGCAGAGAAAAAAACCCAGAAATGTGTTTCAGTTAATAAAATTAAAAAGTATTAAAGTTACAGTACAAGTAAAAGTAGCACAGCATGCTAAACTGGAGGCTGTTGTATGTTAGCTACATTAGCAGTGTGTCTGGAGGCCCAGTGTCATGTTTTAATCTGCAGAATTATTACTTTAATGTCTCTGATGAGAATCTCCTGTCTTTAAGTCTGTAAGTGGAACTGATGCCGACGTGGTTGAGTGTGCAGTGTAAAGACAGGAAGTGATGTCACAGGTTCTGTTTTCAGTCTGTGTCTGTTGTCCGTCTGTGTGTTGAATGTCTGAGAAGCGTCTCTGAGGTGTGATATAAACACATCCACTCTGTGCCACTCTCAGTTTCAGGCTGTGGTGAATTTCTGTTGCACAAGATCTGTTTGTCATCACTGACACGAGTCTTTTATCTAATAAATAAATAAATAAGTAAATAAATGAATGAATAAACAAATAAATACATCTCCAATCAATAAATAAATGTTATAATGTGAAATGTTTTATTTTTATTTGAGGAGACCAGGAAGAGTGTAATGTGTAGAGGTGTACAGATCTGATCTCACACACACACACACACACACACACACACACACACACACACACACAAAGACAAACACAGACACACAAAAACAGACAGACACACACATGCAAACAAACACAAACAGATTCACACACAGACACAAACACATAGTCTCACACTCACACAACCAGACACAGACAGACACACAGACAAACACACAGACAGACAGATATAAAAGCAGTCAGATGGATAGACAGATAGTTGTAATTAGTTTTATATCAAAAAGATGGACTGTGTGTGTGTGTGTGTGTGTGTGTGTGTGTGTTGTGCACAGCGTTGGTGATCACTGATGGACCTCAGGATAAATCAGGTCTCTGTGATGAGCTGGGCAGCGAAGACGAGTTGTATAATGACTTCCACATTTCTGCCAATCGCTTAGGAGGAGGAGAACAACTCGCTATTAATGAGGTAAGAAGCTCCGCCCACTATCGTACACCCTGCCCACAGTATTGTACACTCTACTCACCATCAGCATATGATACATTCACTAACATACACATCATCTGTAAGGTGTGTTGGCTGAGTGTAATGTGGTGTATTCTGATTGGCCCAGAGTAGTGTGGTGTATTCTGATTGGCTGAGACTAGTGTGGTGTATTGTGATTGGCTGAGAGTAGAGCGGTGTATTCTGATTGGGTAACCAGAGATGGCTGTAAGAGTAGTAAGGCAGGTGTTAGTTTGAGATCACAATTAATTCTGTAATAAAAGTTAATTAAGATTCTGCTGTCAAGTATAAATTTGATTTCACACACAAGGGCGAGAGAGAGAGAGTGTGTGTGTGTGTGTGTGTGTGTGTGAGAGAGAGAGAGTGTGTGTGTGTGTGTGAGAGAGTGTGAGAGTGTGTGTGAGAGAGAGAGAGAGAGTGTGTGTGTGTGTGTGTGTGTGTGAGAGAGAGAGAGTGTGTGTGTGTGTGTGTGTGTGAGAGAGAGAGAGAGAGAGAGAGAGAGAGAGAGAGAG
>JAOTRN010000022.1:278145-288465 GCA_028566695.1 Bagroides melapterus | reverse complement strand
GTGTACAGTTGTGTAGTGTACAGTTGTGTTGTGTAGTGTACAGTAGTGTACAGTTGTGTAGTGTACAGTTGTGTAGTGTACAATTGTGTTGTGTAGTGTACAGTAGTGTACAGTTGTGTGGTGTACAGTTGTGTAGTGTACAGTTGTGTAGTGTACAGTTGTGTTGTGTAGTGTACAGTAGTGTACAGTTGTGTAGTGTACAGTTGTGTAGTGTACAATTGTGTTGTGTAGTGTACAGTAGTGTACAGTTGTGTGGTGTACAGTTGTGTAGTGTACAGTTGTGTAGTGTACAGTTGTGTTGTGTAGTGTACAGTAGTGTACAGTTGTGTAGTGTACAGTTGTGTAGTGTACAGTAGTGTAGTGTACAGTAGTGTAGTGTACAGTAGTGTACAGTTGTGTAGTGTAGTGTACAGTTGTGTAGTGTACAGTTGTGTAGTGTACAGTAGTGTAGTGTACAGTAGTGTAGTGTACAGTTGTGTTGTGTAGTGTACAGTAGTGTACAGTTGTGTAGTGTGCAGTTGTGTAGTGTACAATTGTGTTGTGTAGTGTACAGTAGTGTACAGTAGTGTAGTGTAGTGTACAGTTGTGTAGTGTACAGTTGTGTAGTGTACAGTAGTGTAGTGTACAGTAGTGTACAGTTGTGTAGTGTAGTGTACAGTTGTGTAGTGTACAGTTGTGTAGTGTACAGTAGTGTAGTGTACAGTAGTGTAGTGTACAGTTGTGTTGTGTAGTGTACAGTAGTGTACAGTTGTGTAGTGTGCAGTTGTGTAGTGTACAATTGTGTAGTGTACAGTAGTGTACAGTAGTGTACAGTAGTGTAGTGTACAGTAGTGTAGTGTACAGTAGTGTAGTGTACAGTAGTGTACAGTTGTGTTGTGTTGTGTACAGTTCATTATTATAATTTCAGTATTTTTGTTGGACTCTTTGCAGGGTGACGATGTTCTGAGTCGAAGTTCTGATCTGATTTTCTCAGGAGATTTAACTAAAATCTCACAGCCTCAGGGTAAAGGTCATCAGCGCATGTTCTTCCTGTTTGATCATCAGCTGGTCTTCTGTAAGAAGGTGAGTACAGAATATGGTTCGGTTCAGTTCAGTTCCCAAACCGGGTCTTATTCCATCTGATAAACACACAAACACATCAGTGACTCACACGTAGAGAAAATGTAAACATTATTAAACATTAAAATGCTGTTTGATGTGCAGGATCTTCTCCGGAGGGACATTTTATATTATAAAGGTCGTCTGGACATGGACCAGATGGAAGTGATAGATGTAGAAGATGGAAAAGATAAAGATCTGAACGTGACGGTGAAGAACGCTCTGAAGTTACTGTCTCCAGACGGAGCAGAGATTCATCTTCTGTGTGCTAAAAAATCTGAGCTGAAGCAGCGCTGGCTCCGAGCTTTCACCGACGAGAGACATCGGGTCCAACATGACCGGGACATGGGTGAGACTTCAGCAGCTAAATTCTGAAAGAAGGAATGCTTACTTCCTGTTGTTACTCAGCCAGCCAATCAGAATGTATTCTCTGTTTGAAAGGAGATCCTATTGGTTTAAATATTTCTCTCTTCACAGGATTTTCCATCACAGATGTGCAGAAGAAACAGGCCATGCAGAACGTTTCCAAACATCCTCCAGCTGGAAAACCCAAAGGTGCTCATTACACCATCCACACACACACACACACACACACACACACTCGCACGCACGCACACACAGACGCGTTGGTCCAGTACTGAGATGTTTGTTGTTATGGTTTCTGCGCTCTTCCTCTCACATCACACCTCCTCTGTCATGATGTAGCTCTTCACCACCTGCTGCTTCTTAAAGCTCCACTTCTACGCTCCAAAAGCTCCAAATGCCTTCATTACCCAGAATCCCCTGAGCCTGACTTCAACTCCTCCCCTCTTCCTGAAGTTATAGCACCCCCTGGTGTCCTGCGCAGGGCCATTTCCTGGGTTTCCTCTCAGAGTAGAGACCTGCTCCGATAAACTAGTGGTAATTATAACGAGTGTATAAATGTGTAATAAATATAACACTGTCATTACGGTTTAATTACTGACTAAACTCCATAAAACATCATCTATGATGTAATAACTGTCCTGTACTTAACACTTAATTACATGATAATAACCGAACAGACTGAAACGATACGATACGAGTGGAACAACTGGATTCTAATGAGTATTAAAGAACTAGAACAGTTACACTCCATTATATTTATTAACTCTGTTTAAACATCACAGTAGAACATCACAATTCTTCAGCCACGTAAACTGAATTATCATCTTGATGAACTTTAATCTAGACTGTAAAATTCCAGAAGATTCTCAATACTTGAACTCCATTCTAAATCTTTATTGCACTTTATTAATCATACTCTACTTTATTACCTGAACTATTTAACTCTTTATCCTACATTTGATTAATTTTCTACATTAAAATGACACGATCACGTTACTTGATGTTCTTTAATAGCTGCAGGAGATTATCTGGAGCTCTTCCTCTGTCCTGCTGCACCGTAAATCACTCAACATCTTCAGATTTTCTGTTACATCCCATAGAGTTGTGCTATAGAACTGATAGTCATACAGCAATCTACTGCAGCAGTGCATTGTGGGAGTTCACTGTTCACGCCATCTCACTGCATTATGGGAAACGTTCCCGTGCACTGACAGATGGACAGTGTGTATATTTAAGTGTGAATGCATGCATGAACTTTGACCTCATGACAAGCTGTTCCATTCCTGCTTTTCCTCACAGCCTGATTTGAAAAGCTTTGCACGTCTCTGATGCAGCATTAACTCCTGAGTAATAAACAGAATGACTGAAATTGTGTGACCTTTGACCTCATGACCTGATCTTTCTCTCATTAGCGGTGACTCGTCCGTATTACGACCTGCTGTTGCGTCAGAAGCCGTCGGCGTTGCCCCAGCAGGTCATCGTGCTCGCCGAACCCAAGCGCAGAAACTTCTGGCACAACATCGGCCGTCTGACGCCGTTCAAGAAATAAAACGTGAACGTGACGGGCTGCGGCGCTCGCTTCATTTTACTACTAATCTGTAAACTCCTCGTCAGCATGTGCACATCCTCGGTTTAGCTGCGACATGCTGCCATGTCTCCGGTGACGGTAATCATCCATGTTTCAGCTCTGTCCTGAGGGCAGAATCCCGACTCCCTGACTACTGAGTGTTTTCCACAGGGAGCGTCGCATGTGTCCTCCTCCTCGTGCCTGAAGTTGTGTTTTTGTTCAACAATAATTTGTGTTTTAATGTGAATGCACTTTATGGGTCAGTTACAATCGAGTCTGAAACGTGAGACAGCCTTCTAGTTGATTAGCGTGACAGCTAGGTCTGCTAACACACGGCTAACGTGACTACTGCTGCACATCATCCAACACACTTCTGTTCCAGACTCCTGAACGGATTTTTATTTTCACACCCAGAACTGGATTTTGTCATTTAATACTGTGTGATGACGCTGTTGTACTGATGTTATAAAAAGGGTCCAGCTTTGTTTTCAGTTTTATTTTCAAACTGACACTTTAGCCAAAAATGAATTGGACACAAACATCCCCATTTTATTTCTGTCTGAACTCACTGACGTTTTCAGGTTTGTGCATCGTCCTCATTTGCATAATAACTTGTCTAGCACTGCTCTGAAGTGCCACTCGCAGTAAAAAAACCAAAACAGATACAAAAACAGAGCGGCCTGAACACGAACTGCTGACATTGTTGGACAATTTCGACCCGAACGAGTGGCAAGTGATCGCTCAGTGTACATAGAAATAAAAGGGTTTCACTGATCAGTTATAATAAATAAACTGTTTAATGGCATCACGTCATCTGTTTCTTACTGTATACAAACAAGTCCAAGGCGCTCTCTCTCTCTCTCACACACACACACACACACACACACACAAGATTTAGGAGACAGAAAGGTCTGTGTTGAGCAGACTTTCTTAATGTTCACAGCTTAAACACTGTTCCTCATCTGGCAGTGTTCACTCCATTTTAATTAACTTTAATACGACCTTCACATGACCAAGGGGACTTAACCAAGTGGACAAGGGAAAGTCAATAAGAAGGTGTTTAAAAACAACAACAACCCAAAAACAGGATTACATTCATTCTCTCTTTCCTGATCTCTAAAAGAAACAGTAATATTTAGTACATTTGGCATTATAATATAATTATTAAAGCATTATAACATGATAGCGTTGTGGATTTGTTATAAAGTCACACACGGAGTATAAAATAAATCATCTGACAAAGTCAATGAAATTCTAAAGTCTGTTTTTGGCTACACACGAGCAAAGGCACAAATACCGAGTGTGAAATCACATAGACAGGTGTGTGTGTGTGTGTGTGTAGAAATGGGTTTGGAGTGTTAGTGTGTGTGTGTGTGTGTGTGTGTGTGTGTGTGTGTGTGTGTGTGTATTCTCAGTTGAGCAGCTCCAGGTAGGTGATGGGTACTTTGCCTTTCTGATGTCCTCTTTCTCCCATCAACCAATCAGAATCCAGGCCCGGCTCATTACTCACTGTGATCACCTGACAGACAGACAGACAGACAGACACACACACACACACACACACACACACAGTAATGCACATGTGTAAAATAATTTCTTATATCTCCTCTAAAGACAAAAATTGTTTCAGCAGCCCCTTGTGTTGTCAAATCAAAACAAATATTACAATGTAGTGTATAATGTATTATAATGTGTGTGTGTGTGTGTGTGTGTGTGTGTTTTAATACAGTCATATTATTAAAAATGATATTTTAATGAAAGAGCTTGTATAAAAACATCACTCACTTCGTCGGCCAATAGGGACAGCTCGCTGCTGCAGGCTGCATCATAATCATAAAGCACTCGTGCTCGCCGTGGACCGCAGGAATTCCGCAGCTCGTTAAGACTCGGTGAACTCTGACCTGGGGTCACGGTGGGGGTCGGGGTCAGAGTCATGGGCAAGGTTGCAGGGACAGAAATTCCAGCAGAGGAGGCAGCAGGTTGATTATTATTGGAGGAGAATGATGAAGGAAAACTAGAGGAGAGAATTTTACATCATCATCATCATCATCATCATCATCATCTCACTGTGTAACTGAGGAGAAGGTGAAAGTGAAGAACAAAAAGTGTCAAAAGAGACGGAAAAGAAAAGATCAAAAAGAGGAACAAAGATTCAAGAAAGAAAGAAACTCAATATACTATAGGTGTGTGTGTGTGTGTGTGTGTGTGTGTGTGTGTGTATACACACTGACCTGCCAAGCTGTTTCTGTAGATTGACCATGTACTGATAACACTGAGCGTAATACACAGCCTGAGCGTCGACAAAATCACCCAGGCACCTCAGGTGATGAGCCTGACACACACACACACACACACACACACAATTATTATTATTAATACATTTCAGATAAGAGTCCTCTATAGTCTGATAATATATTTCTATCTTTCTCTATAAACGTGTGTGTGTGTGTGTGTGTGTGTGTGTGTGTGTGTGTGTGTGTGTGTGTGTGTGAGACCAATAAAGTAGATGATTACTGTACGTACATGAGTGCTGCTGATTCCCTCCAGAAGTAACCTGGTGATCTCCGCCTGCCGATCAAATTCACTTTGAGCTATCCTCAGCTCTGTCTCTGCCTGAGGAATGAACACACACACACACACACACACTTTAACATTATATATGCAGCTATATTAAGCGATCACAGCCAAGAATAAATCAGTTGTGGAAGTAAGAACCTGTAGTTCAGCCATGTTCACTCTTACCTGCTGCATCTCCTGAGCCCAAAACTGGTCAGCATTGAGAAACAGGAACACCATTTTACTGATGTAAACAAATTATTTATTTAATAACTAAATAAATAAATACACCTATGCAGCTAACCTGGTCAACTCTATGACTGTCTTCATAACTGAATATAGATATGAAATGTTTCCTCTACATGTGACTATAAGCCCCGCCCCTGATGAGCTCTGAATTAGTCCTGGGTGTGGACTAAGGTGTGAAATCATCAATATTCATCAACTATCACTAATTAACCAGAAATACACACAATCTTCATGTACCAGTTATGAACACACAGCATCACACAACATGTTACAGGGGCAATCAGGAAGGGTTTCTAAATGATCAGGCGAAATAACCACAAGACACACACGCACATGCACACGGACACGTGAGTGGACACAGAAAGGCCAGGACAAACCTTCAGCCATTTCAAATGCAAGAGGAAGAGCATGTAAGAAAACACGTACTCCTCTCCTGGTGAGGGGGCGGAGCTAAACTCCTGCTTGTTAAAGCAGAGGACAAAACACAAATGGGTTAGAAAAGAGGAAGATTGTGTTATGAGAGAAGAGCAACATAGTCCTGATGTTAATGAAGTGTGTGTGTTGGTGGAGTGACTCACCGCAGAGCGAGCATCTGCTGCTCGAGCTTTCTTTAGTCGTGTTTTAGCTGCGTCCAGATCAAGGCGCTTCACCTGCAGCAGCTTACGCTCCTTCTGTATATATCACCACACACACACACACACACACACACACAGACACGCTCCAGACCAACTCTTTCTTTACATATTCTTTTATAATGCTACAATAATCATTCATATTTTCATACGTCATATTTTACATATTATATCAAATATAATGCAGAGGTTGAAAAGGCAAATAATTTCACACAGATGCTCACCGAGATGGTTTTATAATCTCCATCAATAAAGTTCCTGAACGGAGTGAGAAAGTTAATGGCTGAGGTCTGGATGAACTCTCGCTCTGAGCCACCGAGCTGCTTCTCCACTTCCCCACATTTAATCAGAGCACCGCCTGGAACAAGGAGAGAAAACATCTGAATAAACACAAACCTGCTGAAAGACGAGCCTCACGATCTGAACTCAAAAGAAAAACACAACAGAACTGGACCCTGAGACCACAACAACTTTTATTTACTAAAGTCTACATCCTACTTTTTATCATTTGTAGTTACATTTCATGTTAAGTGCAACCCAACAAACAAACACATACCCAAACACATACCCAACAGACACACACACACACACACACACACACACACCCAAGGCTCTTGTCAATTGACTTTTTAACCACAGCAGTATGTAATGATGCAACACATTAACTGTCAGAGTTTCAGGTGTTTATCAGATGTCATTCCTACAGCTCATGTAAGTGTTTTTTACCGTATGCTGTTCCAGGGCCGAACTCGTGCCCGGCGTCGATCATGCACTCCCCCAGCAGCTCGTGGTTGTTGACCCGTGTTGGGATTTTCCTGTCCAGCTTCTCGGAGAGAAACTCCCCCATCCTCACGTCTGTTCACACAAACTTAATTTATTTACAGCGAGTCACATGGTCACCTCATGCTGATCATTACTGCACCAATTACTGACCAAAACCCACAAACTGGTTTTTATAAACCTTTCAGTCTGTGTGTCCTTTAGTTTCATCTAGAAAAAGGTCTTGGAATCAGAGTATTGATTAGATGATGGAGGGAAGAGAAGCAGTAAAGATGATGTGAATGAGTGCAGATACCACAGACCAGACTTCATATCCTTAATGTCAAAGGAGTTAACAACAAAATATTCACCTTTTGGAATTGTCCATACATTAGATACATAAAACACACCCAAAAATGTGCATTTACAAATAAACTTGCATTTAACGACATTTTGATCAAGATGACATTTCATGGCTAATATTTCAAGCTATTTTTTTGTTTAACCATCCTACTGGGATTGGGCTGCAGTAAAACCTCCGTCTGCTTCAGGATCTTCTCGGTCCAGTATTTGGTCGACTCTGATTTTGCCAGCAGGTTCTCCAGGTGAGCGTCTAACTCGGTTCTCTCCGCCTGGCCAAGTTTCTCCTCCGTGAACTTTGACATAAAAAATTAAATAAACGGACAGGAGAAGGTGAACTAATCATTAATAAACACTAAATAAATAGATGCCATTCTTCTAATAATTAGAATGATTTAACTGCACGAGGAACATTTTTATTTATATTTACATTTAGACAACTGTGCAACCTTATCGTGTAATTAACACCTCACTTCCCCAAACTCAACACTGTACACACTGTAAATACTACACGATAAACAATACACTGAACACTATGTAATCACAGACATTTATTTTAATGACAATGGCTGTTAGTGTGTGTGTGTGTGTGTGCGCGCGTGTGTGAGATGTGCTCTCACTCAGCAGGATTACACCATTACATATATAAATATAAGCAACAATGGCAATAAAATGAATCTTCGTATTAAAATCTACCTGAACTGCACGGCTGAGAAAAGTTCCAGCATCCGCCGCCAGTCTCCTAACGCTGAAATCCATACTTTTACTCTGTAAAATGATGATAAATAAAGACCACAATGCTAACACCGCTGTGTCCACTGCAGAAAGTTTGCGGAACCGCTAATTACTCACTTTACTTAAGCTAGTTAGCTAGGTGGAGGTTTATATAACCACACAACACGCTAATTCTATCGCGGAATTATTAATTATTAATATTATTGTAAACTGATTTAATTGTGTAACGAGACACAAATACACGTTAATCCTAGTTAAACTGAATTACTCAGATTTTGTTCCTGGTTAGCTTTGTTCAAAGCGTTAGCTTCCGCGCTAAGCTAACGCTAACGCTTACCCTGACTAATCCAAATAAAGCAGAAATGCTGTTATCTGGCAGTGAGAGAAGGACGCCCTCCGCCCCGCCCCCTCAGCTACGCCCCGCCCCCATCTGCTCCCCCTTGTGTGATTGGCTGAAATTAAGAGCCGTTCTGTAACCAAATTCTATATTACGTAGAACATTCTAGATAGAACACTAGAAAAGTATTCGAGAGCGAGAATCTTAGCGCACAGGCAGTGTAGTTAAAAGTAACCGTTACCATGACGTCATAGTTTTAAGTTTCCAGTAAAATAAGGCTAAGTGCTAGCAAAGCAATAAAAATGTCATTGAGTGTGTAAAAACACAACAACTCTTAGAAAAAATAATGAATCTGAAACTTTAAAAGTCTTTGTGTCCTTTTTAAATTGTAAACATTAGAAGACTAAAGTAAATCCATTTCAATTCATTTTATTTGTATGGCAGTTTTAACAACGGCAATTAAATAGAAATATTAGATTACATGTGTGATAAACACTTTAAATAAAACAAATTTATATTTATTTTTTTACTCATTGTTGACAAAAGTGTCCTAGACAATTTCTTTCAAAATATCCTTATTTATCAATCTTTTGAACTGTTTAACCTGTTTATGTAGTTGTTTTTTTAATATTTATTGTTATATAGTATTATATGCATTATTATATAGGACATGAACCTATAAAATATATTTATTTTTAAAACACACAACCTATATTTATATTTATTTATATATATTTGGCCTTTATATTTGGAAGAATCCTGACTATGTTAAGAAGTTGATGAACAGATATCACTCAGACATTGACTCTTCTATTAAATTTTATATCCAGTATTTTATTTAGATTAAATTAAATCTGAAATCAATAACACATGGAATAAACATTACACTTCATGTAAAAATGAACAGATCATATTACGGACAATGCACATTATTATAATTATAAATAATAGTTACTCCACTTCATTTAAAATGTAAACTCGATTTTTATCATTGTTAATAATTCTTTATTTAAACTGTTCTTTGAGAATGAAGTTTTTTTCAGCTTTGTTTCAGAGGTTGTGCCTCTGCTTCTGAACTCGGTGACTTTAAATTAGCTTTCTTGGCTAAAACCTTTCCCTTTTCTTCTTCTACATCTGTCACATTTTTTTACTATATTGTCTTTATCTCCAGTTTTGCTGAAACAGTAACACACAGCCAGATCCTGTGGTGCAGATGACACATCACCGACTCTGTAATCCTCAGATGGAAGGTGTGTGCAGGATGAAACATGGTGATGAAGAACGGAAGTCAGTTGTGTTTGTGGGGTTCTGGCTGTCGTGTGAAACTCTTTCACCTCCTGTTCTATACTATACATAGTCTTGTAATCATCAGATTGTAAATACCTGATTCTACAAAGTCCAACAGCGATGAACCTCTACAAGTGTGTTAACTTACAAGTTATTTTAAAATCCTTCATAAACACACTGTGTCACAGTTAACCCTGGAGATGTCTTTTACAAACTGTCCACATGGAGGCGTCTACGTCTAAGATTTCCATCTCTCTCTCTCTCTCTCTCTCTCTCTCTCTCTCATTCTCTCTCTCTGTCTCTCTCTCAGTCTCTCTCTCTCTCTCTCTTTCTCTCTCTCTCTCTCTCTCTCTCTCTCTCTCTCTCTGTCTCTG
>JAOTRN010000022.1:146738-162448 GCA_028566695.1 Bagroides melapterus | reverse complement strand
ACACACACACACACACACACACACACACATACACACACACATACACACACACACACACACACACACATACACACACACACTACATCATTTCATCAAACTAGAAGTAACAAATTTCGAGTTAAGACATTTTATATTATATTACCATTCGATACAAAGTCCTGATTTATATAGAGCGCTGTCTCCTACACTCATTAATTTCCCCCCAGCTTCAATAACGCTCTTTTCTGACACGTTTCTGTGACAGAGATTCTGTACATCGTCCTGAACCACATGAAGAGTCTCTCTGTATAACTGTTCACTATGATGAAGGCAATTTGGGAAGCAGCTACAGTGCAATGAGAAGTTCTGTGGTTCAGGGTTTGTGGCTCAAACAAAAGTGAATTCTTCAGCTCACTGAGAGGTGTGTGTGTGTGTGTGTGTGTGTGTGTGTGTGTGTGTGTGTGTGTGTGTGTGAATGGGCCCAGCACAGAAGACTGAGTGTGTGAGATCGAGTGTTGGAAACATACACCAGTTGTGATACTATAACACACTCTGGATCTGGATTTAAACCTGAAGTGGGTGTGGCCTGAACAGGAAGGGCTTTACACCTAATTATTATGTTTGATGTTCTAAACAATTTATAAAATATAACCACTTTATTGATTTAAGGAGGACATGCTCCTAACCACTTTATTGATGTGAGCTGTCAGATGTACACACACTAAAAATATTCCACACACTCCATTAACACACACCTCATGTTAATACACACTGATAACAGATGTTTATTAAGTGCTTGTTGTAGGGGTGTGGCCATGCTTGATTGTCAGTGAGTCACATGACCATAACGGGGCTGTAGTGTGTACCTGTTAGGGATCCAGTAACTTTTTGTGTAATGAGGTGATGAATTCAGACTGAAATCCCAGAGATACATCACACACTGATCCTGTGTGAACAGGTCTGTTAGAAATGAGGAAAGGAATTTTAATATCAGATTTGTGTTGTGAAGTGTGTGTGTGCGTGTAACATGAGCAGAGATCCGTGTGTGTTTATAAGAAGTGTGCCTCTCTGTGTGAGTTATTCTCTCTCACATGATCTGACTGAGACGCTGACTGCACTTCCTCTTTACTGCACGTGTCACATCCTGTTGATGGTGTGACTGACAATGCAGCTGAACCTGGACACACATTTAGCGTGGCTAGCGGTGCAGCTATAGTGACAGACAGTGTAGTTACAGTGTTTGTCTGGGAAACATTAGCATTTTTCTCTGTGTCTGGTGTTCTAACAAGCACCTGTGGCGGTCTGTAGAATGTTCCGGGCGGGGGCTGGAGCATCCGTGGTGCTCTGAACACGATCGGCACATCCTTATCGCTCGTGCTACTGTCACGTCTCAAAGTCCGAAACGAACGCATGGTAGCGTTGTATGAACTGTTCTGAGATAAAATGCCACTCTGTGCTTCTGCTGCAGCTGTTTTGGATTCTACTGGTTTGGCTGCTTCCGTTTTGGCTCCGCCCACTGCTCCTGAGGGAGGAAGGTTGGCAACGATCATGGCAGTGCGAGGTGTGACATCGTAATGGCGGTACTGTTTGTCCCAGGTGCGTCTCAGGGTGTGTGTGTGGACAAAGGGGCTGCGGTAGGTGTGGCTCTCCACTTTCTCTGCCTCTGGTCTCTCCACAATGGCTCCGCCCAAGTTCTCTCGCTCAGCCATGTTGCGATCATTACGTTCGTTGAGCAGGCGGTCCACAGGTAAACTCACCGGACGGGAGAGATAGTGGGTTCGTGGGGGGCGGAGCTTCACAGGGGGGAGGTTTACATTTGTACTGTTTCGACTGACAGCTAACGAAGACGCAACACCATTAACACCATCTGTACTGTCAGCTACACACACAGAAAATAAATCATTTGACATTATAAACACATTTTAATGTGTAGTATAGAATGACTTAAAGACTTAACTATTAAATATACTGTAAAAGAAGTTAAATAAACAGCTGCTATTATGTGTGTGTGAAAAGTGTGTGTGTGCATGTGTAAGAGTGTGTAAATGTGTGTGTGTGTGCGTGCATGTGTAAGAGTGTGTGTGTGTGTGTGGGTGTGTGTGTGTGTGTGTGCATGTGTAAGAGTGTGTAAATGTGTGTGTGCGTGTGTATGTGTGTGTGCATGTTTAAGAGTGTGTAAATGTGTGTGTGCGTGTGTATGTGTGTGTGCATGTTTAAGAGTGTGTAAATGTGTGTGTGCGTGTGTATGTGTGTGTGCATGTTTAAGAGTGTGTAAATGTGTGTGTGTGACAGTGTGTTTGTACTCCTCCTGACCGGCTGTGTCCTCTTTCCCCTCATGTCTCCTTGTTAAGTGCACTTCCTTCGCTTCAATCCCTGAGGGTGATGAGGGAAGTACAGACGAGTATCTCTTATGGGCTTTAGAGCTCTGCACACACACACACACACACACACACACACACACACACACACACACACACACAGCACATTAATATCATGTCATCATCATCTAATTATAGCTACAAATAAATCAAAAAGAAATAAAAATATTTGCTAACATTGTGAATACTGAATAGATAATGACTTAGTAATTAGTGAAATCAATCAGGTCTTCTCTTTAAACCAATATTTTTGTGGCTCAGAAACTGTTAAATGTATATATTTATGTTTGTTCACTTATTTGTTTGTTTTTCCTTTGATTGCGTTATTGTACGTGTCATTTCCTGTTTACTGTCTGTATCTGTCTCTCTGTTCAGTACAGACCCACTCAGTGAGAAGCAGGTCAGTGCAGTGACATATTAAGGACTTGTGTTAAGGTCATGCAGTGTGATGATGATGATGATGATGATGATAATGAAGATGAGGGTGATGACCTCTCACTCTCTCACCTCTTTGATGTCTAGGAGAGACTGTGAGCAGCGAGTGAGTGGAGAATTGGTAGAGGGGGCAGAGCTTAGCTGGATGTCAAAAATCTTCAGATGGTGTTGGATGAGCAGCTCCACCATCAGAGCCTGGTAAGGGTAGTCAACGAGGGAGGATAGGGACACGTCCGAGTCCAACTGTCGGGGTTTAATAAGCGTTGGGCCAAAGATGATGCCGAGATTCCTTCTGTCCATTTTATTCTCCTCAGCGTGCTCAGACACTCTGACAACACACACACACACACACACACAAAAAAACCCTATAAACTACCTGTAATAAAAATGGAGTTACTGTAATATATCATTTATACAAAATATACTATGGCATATTCCACACAGCTTATCAAGAAGTGCAGTATGGTTACCTGTGTAAGAAGGTGAAGAGGAAGTGTAGTGGTGTTACCTGTGCAGATGAGTAATGATGAAGTGAAGGGTTCTGTAGTGTGCAGGAGGAAGATGTCTGAGCAGATCTCGTATTCTGAGGAGGACTCGGTTGAGCTCGATGCTGAGGCGAGGTGAGTGTGTGTCATCTGCCATGAGGCTCTGAGCTTCTTTAGCCAGACCAATAATCTCATTATAATACCTGTACAGGATCAACGGCTCAGGTAGCTGCACACACACACAGACACACAACAGATACATAGTGTTTATGCTGTAATAATAATTATATCATATAGCTAACAGCAGTACAGTGTGTCTGGCAGTACTCAGATCTGCTGTGAGGGTGTGTGTGGGGGGTTCTATTTACCTGTCTCAGGTACAGTTTGAGCACATTGCTGATGTCATGAGGATACAGTTCTGACAGCTCAACCAGGTCTTTTCCGTTCTCAAAAGCCTGGCAGAGTTTCTCCACTCGAGATTTTGCACCATTCAAACGATAAATTCCCTAAAAACACAACAAATGAACCACATTAAAATTACCACAGTTCCACTACACAAACACACAGCTACAGTGGCCTGCTAGCTAATGGGCTGATTAGCGGTTAGCGATGAGTGTACCTTGATGTTTAGGGCACGACTCTCGATTTCTGAAGTACACTTTCGGATGATGAAGGGAATTCCGTCTGCACTGTTTTTAGCAGCCTGAGTGAAATCGATGCCGAACAAGTGCAGCTTTCCCTGCAGCTTCTTATGGCCACACTGAATCGCCAACGTCTCCAGACACTTCTTATGACATGCTAAAGTACACTACACACATACACACACAATATCACAAACAGCTCCTGATAGCCAGCATTTATAAAAGTAATAAATAACATGAATAATCTCAGAAACTCATGAATAACTCATTAAGACATTACCTCACCTCATATGATTGCTGCCATCATGTTAAATGTTCTTTACAATATTTTAGCACATGTACTGTAGAATACACAGTATGTTCACTGGTCAGTGCTGCTTTAGTTTTGTCTTGTGTTTTGTATTGTGTCTCTTGTCTTTTGTCTTGATCTGTCTAGGACTAACTTAGCTCTGTCCTTATCTCTGTCTTCTATTTAGCTCCATGTTCCTGGAGAAACATCTCATTTCACTGTTTACTGTCAGATATATAATGGTTGACATGACAATAAAAGCTTCACGACTTGACTCTTGCCTTGACTTAAAATGGAACGATTAAAGCAAGCTAATAAAATAAATTAGACAATATTAATAACACACCTATTAAACATTACAAGGCAGCAAACTGATGGTACTGAAATTCAAAAGATTTTGTTTAGAATATGTTCATCCTATCAAATATCAAAAAGTCATGTCTCAATACAGTGATGATGATGATGGCACTGATGTGTGACTGTACCTCCTCACATTCGGCTCCGTGGAAAACCACCAGACTATCACACTCCCTGCATTTAGATGGAGCTCGCAGCTTCCTCAGCTTGTGTGTGTGAGCTGCTTTGGACATTTGAGTATTTCTGAAAGGACCGGGAGAATTTGCCGTCTCTGTCACCATCTCACCAAGACCTAATCCACACACACACACACACATACACACACACACACACACATACGCACAGTCATTTACTAATACAGAATTGTGAGCATGACCTGCAGGTTTAACTCCATTTCCCCTACCCACTAAGAGATTAGCTGGAAAGAGTGGACTCGAGCCTGGTGAGATGGATCACAGATTACCTCACAGATAGAGACACTGTATGTCAGACACCAGAGCACCACAGGGGACTGTGTTCTCTCCTTTTACTGTTTATCTTATACACATCTGTCTTCCTGATTTGCCATATTCATAAATACTCGGGTGACTCTGTGATAGCTGGCCATGTCAGGGAGGGACAGGAGCCTGAACAAGAACTTTGTGAAGTGGTGTGAGTTCAACTTCCATGACCAAGGAGATGGTGGTGAATTTTCACAGGAATAAACCACAATCTCAACCTGTGATGGTCAGAACATACAAAAATCTGGGGCTACAGCTGAATGAGTTTGGACTGGACTACAAACATGGACAGGATGACAATCTATCTACATTCACACACTTCACACGCTCACACACACACACACTCAAACACACTCACACACCGTTGTCTGAGGGTGAAGGAGGTTCCCTTTCATCTAAATCATCAGCAGATGACATGGTGCCTGTGGATGGAGTTCTTGGAAGTCTGTGCTTAAAACCCCCTACAGGAACACACACACAGATAAAGTGGTGATAACTGAGTAATAACATAAATTATATTTATTTAGTGTATGTCATAACTGTGTGTGTGTGAGTAAAAAAACAGACATGTAGTGTTGTTTGTATGGTGAAGAGGTTAACTGGTGTTATCCTGAATTAGATTCTTTTTCTATAACAGCACGTCTCTGAGGGTTTTTATTCCTTTTACACCACAGCAGTTTAACATTTTATAATTATAGCTTGTCATGAGCACTGGAGAACACACTGACACTGAAACTCCATATAACTGCTGTAATAGAAAATTAATCAGCACCTTCCAACCAATCACAATCCAGAATTTGTTATGATGTAAACAATACTAACACTGTGAAGTGTGCTGATGTACCTGGACTAGCAGTGGGAGAATCCATAGACCGAGACTCACTGCTTCCTCCTGCACTTTCTGAATCACTGCACATCCCTCCCTTTAGAGCTGCACACACACACACACACACACACACACACACACAAATGCTTAACTCTTCATATAATGTAGTAAATATAATGTAGTATTTACAGACAGAACAGGGTGTTACCGTGGATGTCAGTTGTGCTGCTACTGGACGCTGGTTCGTCCATCTTACTGAAGCGTTTCTGAACAGGACTGTTCACTTCATCAGCAGAGAGCTGGGACAGGTTCCCCTGAGAGGAGTGTGTGCTGCTCAGTGATCTCTTATGGAAGGGCATGCTGTGGACACACAAACACATCCAAACACACACACACACACACACGTATTCAACTGATGCTGGTTCAGACTTTGCATCATATTCATATCATTCAGACTCAGCTATATTCAGATATGGTTTGTGATGTACTCTGTGTGTGTGTGTGTATGTGTGTGTGTGGATGTGTGTGTGTATGTGCAGAGTGAGAGTCAAACCCCAAATGGCCTGATTTATGAAAAATGTGTGTACATTATTGGAGTAAACAGTGCAAGCTGAATTAGTCATGCGGTTTTCATGACTTCCTGGCACACACACACACACACACACACACACACACACACAAGCACACTATATCTGCTCTGAACACTGCAGACTCGCAGATTCATACAGCCACAGGAGGAAATGAAGTCTGTGCAGTTTTAATAAAGGTTTTCTCAAAGAAAAAATGTGACATTCACTTTTCCTTGTGTGTGTGTGTGTGTGTGTGTGTGTGTGTGTGTGTGTTATGAACATTTAAACTGAAAGCCCTCAGGATTTATATTTATAATTTGGGCTCTTTAAATTAAGATTTAGTTTAAATCTAATTAGAACTGTTTGTTCTGTTGTAAACCATAATTCTGAACTTCCCTTTCACATGTCTGTCTGCACTACTGACCCTTGACCTCATTAAAATTAACATGCAGAGCTGTATTTTATTCATTATTCTATAACCCTGACCTCATGATTATTTTACTCTATTGCTTTGCCTTAAATAACAGCTGATGTTAGTGATTTTAGTGATTAATAAACATTAGTGTCGTGAGTAGTGAGACAGAGTGATTATCTCACCTTGTCCTGGATGGTCCAGCGTGAGACAGTGCCTCCAGCCACACACGCTCTTTAGGTAAACTGTGTACGAAGTCTGAGTAACATTGTCCGGGTTCATACTGCTTCACCTGATCACACAGAGCCTGGTACTGTACAGGAACTGAGACCAGCTGATTGTACAGCATCTGGAACCAGTTCACTGTCACCTACACACACACACACACACACACAGAGTAGTGAAAGACCATAAAGTGTGAGACAAACTGATAGACCTCCTTCTTTTTTAAAGGCTCACTGGATAATTAAAAGTTCTCAGCCTTCTCAGAGAGACAGACAGCTGGACAGAGAGACAAAAAGACAGGCAGAAACAGAGATAGACACAGAGAGAGAGAGAGAGAGAGAGAGAGAGAGAGAGAGATGATGAGATGAACAGACACTCACAGCTTTGAGGGTCAGGTCACACTGGAAGATGTGCTCTCGCAGCTGAGAGAGAATGTCACTCTTTGTTTTGGTCAGATGGACTTTTTTGGCTTCAGCATCAGCAACACAGACTCTGTAGTGTTCCTGAGCCTCTTCAGCCTGAGGAAGAAAACACACACACACACACACACACACACACACAAAATGATCAGTATCTGAGGTATGGAACCACACGGCTCTGATATTTGTCCAGTAAACACAAGATATTGCACAACACATCTACAATGTGTGTATCTACAATGCTGTACTTTCTGCAGTGCCTCTTCTTCCATCTTCCTCTTCCTCTCCTGTGTTCTGCCACCTGTGTGTGTTTGCTCTTCTCCCGTTCGGCCTTGAGAACCACGAGCCTTCTCATACTCCTCTCTGCGCTGGGCCTGAAGGAGTCGAGCTTTACACACCGCACCCTCAGCTTCACTCTGAAAACACAACACACAGATCAGTCCAGAAATAACAAACAGCCACATACAAAAAACAAATATTACTAGTTATGAGACTTCGAGAGAGATTCAAAAGACATGAGCATAAGTGTGAACATTTTATTTGGAGGATTTTGGAACATGCCATTTTCTTCTGCTCCCTCTGCCACTGCTCCTTTAACTCTTTCCTCAGTTTATCCAGCTCAGTTTTCCGCAGCACCAGTGGCTGAATAACACACACACACACAAAAATGTGTATTCATTTTCTTATATATATTTTTCTAAGGTATACAACAAATAAATCAACTTAAATATTACCATTTATAATAGAAAGAGAGAAAGAGAATTTCTCAGAGTTAAAATTAGAAAGCAATACTGGAACCAGTACGATTCTCATATGACACCTAATATCAGCTTGGATTACAGTTTATTACAATGTTATGAATATTAATTAGTTTCCTTTAACTTCTGATTATTCTGATTCAGTTGATTGATTCCTGGATTATTACCTGAATGAACTTGTTGGTTTGGAGAGATGTAACTGTCTGGAGGAGATTGTGACTGTAATCCAACTCGTTCTCAAACGCAGACACATAAACTCCTCTGAAGGGCATGTAGTCCTGAAAATAAACAACACACACACACACACACACACACACACACAACATTCAATACAGTCATAAAGTGATGTTTTGTTAAAGAGAGTTTTGTTGAAACCCTACAAAATCTGGTGTAAAAATATAGTGGAAACTTTGACCAAATCTGGGATCTTTGGTGTTTTTCGTGTATTAATTTATTGTGTAAACACTTGACTATGTTTGAAGTATTTTTGAGAATGTGTTTCTCTGTGTAGTGTTCTTGATGAATAAGGATGAAGATCAGTGTGTTTGGACATCGATGATATGAAACTAGGTGTAAGCAGTGCACCTAGACCAGTGTTCATTTTGTTGATGAAATATTTTCCTTATAGTTTTCGTCAACGACAAGTTTTCACTGACAAAAACGAGACTATAATTAAAATATATTGCCATTTTTGTTAACTAATAAAAACTAGACAAAAATGTGAGTGAGGGACGTATTTGTAAAAAGGTCCAATCAGAATGAATGTAGGTGCGTGGTGGGTGTGTCTGACTTAATCTATAATGAAATGACAACAGCTGGGAGAAAAAGAGGAGAAGAGAGATGGGTCAATTTCACTTTAGATGTCAAGACAAACAAGACCTTGTGTAAACCGTGTGGAGCGGAAATCACTGGTAAAAACACAACAAATCTAAAGTGATATCTACAAGGGAATCATCCTGAAATTCCCTATTTCCTAATTCCTATTTTGTCAAGAGCACACTGACTCAGATGAGCTTTTACAGAACTAAACCAGTATCATCTCTCACTGACCTGTACTAACTAGTGAAGTGACCACCTTCATACTATCATTTGTTTCTGTCCTCAAATTGAATCAGTTATGTAACAAAATAAAGAGTGAAAAAAATGTTCATTTTTATTTAATGTAAGTTACTGATGTTAGGTTTGTGAGTGAATCTGCCTTTGTAAATATTTAGGTACACCTAAACGATCTCGTTGCATTGACTCACTTCGTATCCGTATGTGCACAGGTGTGGCACGTTCGTGATGTCATCAGTCATCAACATGTTAATTAATCTTGTTTATTTTAGAGTTGCACTTTTGCTTTAAAAAATGAAGCTTGTCGTGTGGAAGGTATAAACAATGCCCTTTACAGAAAGTCTATATTCCACATATTTAATGAGACTTGGCTTTATTTAAGTTAGAATATTTTGTACATTGCAGTAGTTTAAGTAACTTACACTTTAATTAAACCCAATATATTTTAATCTACTGCAGATTTAGTTGACTAAAACTAGACTAAAACTAAAACAAAGCAAATGACTGAAATATGACTAAAACTAAATTAAAATCTGCTGTCAAAATTAACACTGACCTAGACCTAGACTGTTAAAGGTGAGTAACTCAGGTAATCCTCACCTGCTGAGCTGCTACAGATTTTGCTGACTCCGCCATCTTAGCAAATCCTTTAGCACACTCCATATCTGTAACAGAAACACACCTTATAGGTTCAAATTAAGGAAATTATTATTAAATATTAAATATGTATTACATATTGTATTTCACTCAGTGTCATCTCTCTTACACACACACACACCTCTCTGTGAGTTTTGTGGTTGAGAGCCTCAGTTTGAGAGTGATTGATAAATGTTCTGAGACACTCACCCAAACCGAGTCGTTTCTCCACCCAGCTCAAGATGTCTTTGGCATATTTGGACCAGGCCTTGGCATAGAGCAGAGCTGACTCAACTCCACCATCATTCTGCTGCAGAGCCTGGTCCACCTTCTGTACAGAGGACAACACAAAGTCTACATGCACACACACACACACACACACACAGACACACACACAGACATATACAAACAGACATACAGACACACAGACAGACACACACACAGGCACACACACACACACAGACATACAGACACACAGACAGACACACAAACACAGGCACACACACAGACATATACAAACAGACATACAGACACACATACAGACAGACAGACAGACAAACACACACAGACACACAAACACACACAAACAGACATACAGACACACACACAAACAAACACACACACATACAAACAGACACACACTCACAGATAGACACACACAGACACAGACACACACACACAAACAGACAGACAGACACACACACACACAGACACAGACACACACACACACACACACACATCAGCACATGTGTGGTTCCCATTCCTTATGAAAACATCCAAAAAGCTGAAGAATGTTAGACATTTGGAGGAGAAAGGACAGACTGCACATGAAAAACATCATGAGTTGATTCTCAGAGCTGAAGTATAGGAAAAGCTGATGCCTTGTGCACTACACAGTACACTCTGGCATTTAAAATGAAGTGGGGCCTATATATTGATTATAGGGCATGTGGTTTAAGAAATGCCCACAGTGGAAACATTTTCTGCTGTAAGTCTAGTTAATATTGTGCACAATATAATGTACATATAGTGTAGGGAGAAACACACTGCTGCTCTTTCTCTAATCAGACCAGTATAACCTGGACAAGTTTACTGAAACACAGCCACTGCTTCTCTACACACACACACACACACACAGGAGAGAAAGAGGTGTGTATGGAAGAGAAATTCTCACCTGCCAGCTCTCTTTGTTCTCCTGAATCTCCACAGAGTTTCTCAAAAGACTGTAGAAAAAAATAAAAAATATATCAACATACTGCATATAAAATGGAGGGATTTGAATTGTTTGAATGTTTTGTGTGTGTGTGTGTGTGTGTGTGTGTGTGTGTGTTGTGTGTGTGTGTGTATATGTATGTGTTTTGTGTGTGTGTTTGTTTTGTGTGTGTTGTGTGTGTGTATGTGTTTTGTGTGTGTGTTGTGTGTGTGTGTGTTTGTGTGTGTTTTGTGTGTGTGTGTTGTGTGTGTTTGTGTGTGTTTTGTGTGTGTGTGTTGTGTGTGTGTGTGTGTGTTTGTTTTGTGTGTGTTGTGTGTGTGTGTGTTTTGTGTGTGTGTGTGTATGTGTTTTGTGTGTTGTGTGTGTGTGTGTGTGTATGTGTTTTGTGTGTGTGTTGTGTGTGTAGGTATTTTGTGTGTGTGTATGTATGTGTTTTGTGTGTGTTGTGTGTGTGTGTGTGTATGTGTTTTGTGTGTGTGTTGTGTGTGTTGTGTGTGTGTGTATGTATTTGTTTTGTGTGTGTTGTGTGTGTGTGTGTTTTGTGTGTGTTGTGTGTGTGTGTTGTGTGTGTAGGTGTTTTGTGTGTGTGTATGTATGTGTTTTGTGTGTGTTGTGTGTGTATGTGTTTTGTGTGTGTGTTGTGTGTGTTGTGTGTGTGTGTGTATGTATTTGTTTTGTGTGTGTTGTGTGTGTGTGTGTTTTGTGTGTGTTGTGTGTGTGTTGTGTGTGTGTGTGTATGTATGTGTTTTGTGTGTGTTGTGTGTGTATGTATGTGTTTTGTGTGTGTTGTTTGTGTGTGTGTATGTATGTGTTTTGTGCGTGTATATGTATGTGTTTTGTGTATGTATTTGTTTTGTGTGTGTGTGTGTGTGTGTATGTATGTGTTTTGTGTGTGTTGTGTGTGTATGTATGTGTTTTGTGTGTGTTGTGTGTGTATGTATGTGTTTTGTGTGCTGTGTGTGTGTGTGTGTGTGTGAGGTATGTGTTTTGTGTGTGTGTGTGTGTGTGTGTGTGTGTGTGTGTGTGTGTGTGTGAGGTATCTCAGTGGTTAAGGTGTTGGACTACTGATTTGTTTGAATTGAGGACCATCAAGCTGCCACTGCGAGCCTTAAACCTCAATTTCTCGAATGTATAGAGAGAGAACATTCTATAGTATTGTATGGTGACTCACTCGGCTCCTCCTGGTCTGGGAGAGCTCCACTCCGGAGCTGCAGTCCACATCTCCCATAAGGAAATCTGACACTCTGAGGATCAGACATTACAGATTATTTATCTGATCTACATCAGTAAGGACATGGACACACAGAGATATAATCAGATCTATTGGGCACAGAATTAAAGCCCACAGGAGGGGCAGTTTTCTGCCACAGGACATTATAACAAACAGGGTTGTAGCTCAGAAGCTAAGATGTTGGACTACTGTTGAGAAGGACACGGGTTTTAATCCCAGGACTTTCAAGCTGCCATTGCTGGGCCCTTAGGGAAGGCCCTTAACTGCTTCATTGTCTAAACTCTGGATAAAGGCCTCTGTCATATGTAAAGGTTTCTGAATAAGCATATAAAATATTGGTACAAAAAGAATTCTTTTAAAGCACTTGGCTCAATTACTAATCATCATTATTTAAATCAAATTTATTTTATTGATATGAATTTAAGGGGTAACATTAATTTGGAATAATACAGGCCAAGTATACTGACACACACTTAATATATTCTGCAGCGCTGATTATCACACCCATGTGCTGTTCTAATGAGCTCCACTTTTCTGGAAGCTTCTCCACTAGATGTTGGATTGTGGCTGTGGAGATTAGTGATCATTAGTGAGATCAGACACTGATGTTGATGAGGAGGTCTGGGATTCAGTCAGTGTTCAGTGGGGCTGAGTCAGGGCTCAGTGCAGGACATCCCAGATGTATAAATAAATGTAAATTCAGCAGCCAAAATACTCACACATTGCCAAACGTGAACGCCAACGTGTCGATGGACGAGTATATCTCATGAAAAACTCTGCTCTGCTTTTCTTTGTTCACTTCCTTTAAGTTCAGTCCTGTGGGAAGTGAGAAGCCACGTGAGAACGGCAGTGAAACCCAAACGTCACACCACACACAATCGAGGTATTCATCACAAACACTTCAGTCACACGTACACACTTTAAATATCAACCGTGTACATGAGATTAGAAACAAGCTTCAGACGAGCGTCTCTACAGCACTGATCTACATCACACACTGAACACATAAACAAGGAAAGAACTCAGGAACTCACCACACCAAACAAATCAACTAAACATTTAGATGTTTTTACTCTGTGTGTGTGTGTGTGTGTGTGTGTGTGTGTGTGTGTGTTACCCATCAGTGATACTTTGTAATGAAATAAAGTACAGCTAGTGGAGTGTAAATTAATGTAAAGTGATAAATCATTTAAAACTAGTTAGTCTGTTGAAATAAATAAACTGAATCCAAACCCGTCTCATCCTCTGTGTTCAACAGAACCAGAACTAAAGCAGAACAAAAATCAAAACCTGACAGGATGCCAAACTAGCACTAAAGTAAAAACTAGACCTCAAATTAAAAGCAGAACAAGAACATAAGCAGATGTAAACTGGGACTAGAAACAGAACCTATAATGACTAGTGAGAGAGAGAACAAGAACCAAACTAGAACCAGAACGTAGAAAGAAAACTGTAAGTAGTATCAGAACTGAACTGGATCCAGAACCAGAAAAACCTAATGTTTTGAACCAGAACAGGCATTAATGTGAAAACTAGAACCAGAACCAGGACACAGAACTTAATGAAACAGAACCAGACGTCATTTGTTATATAGATTCAGGTACTAAAACAAACACAGCTGGTAATAATCAGTGTGCACTAGACAGTATTGCTGCTCACTCGTTCTCAAGTGGAATCTTTACTATGTTCCTTTATCGGGTTCTAGAGTTTAAGAATAAAGAGCAGTGAAACTCTCCAGTTTCTCTACAGGAAATTATTCAGAGAGGATACACACGACACTCGGCCAGAGAACCTCACACTCACAAAGGCTTCCTGTCTGAGAAACGTACAGGAAACAAACACACACACACACACAAACACACACGCACACACACACACACACAGCTTCTAGCTCCTAAACTCTCAGCGGCAACATTCTCTGAAATAAAGAGATAATCATATCAATGTTGTCATAATAATTGAGACCGTGTGTGTGTGTGTGTGTGTTAATGTCACTGATACCTACAAACATAGAAAAAATACAAATCCAGTGGGAGTCAAACACTCACAGAAAAAATCAGAAGGTTGAATCTGCCTATTGGCTCCTGACTCATGTAGGGGGTGTGGTGTAAAAATTGTGTCACAGTCAGATTTATTTTGAGATCGGTTTATTCGAGAGTTTTTATCAAAGCCAAGACGTGAAACACTTCCTTTACTACACACAATGCTAACATTCAGTGTCACACAGAACAACACCAAATCACACAACTGTATCACAGTACGGTGTAAGAAATGTGTGACAAAAATGTTTTACTATCTTCTACTAAAACAAATCTGAGAACCTAAAACAACTCTAGGTACTGAAAAAATTGCTGCAAATAATAATAATAATAAATAAATAAATAAATAATAAATAATCAAATAAATCAAAAGAGGTCAAATCCTCCTAAACCTCAGGATGTGTGACATTTTCACCAAAACATCTCAACAGATAAAGGCCTGAGTATAAACTTTTCATAAAGGAAACACTATTGACAGAAGAAAAGAAAAAAAAAAGAAAAGTTCATTTTAAAGAAGCTAATCCTGAATTTGCTAACATTGTGCTCATGGCTCAAAAATCTCATTCCTCTGTAAATAAAGATAAAGAACAGAAAGTTACATTTTTGACCTTGAATGTCACAGCGTCATCGAGCTCCACTTTTCCTGACTGCAGTCAATGTTGAAAAAGAAAATAAATTTAAAATGAAAAAATTAGAAATGGTGTCTGTCAGAAACGGAACAAAAAACGAAAGCTCCAGAGTTAAAACTGTCACAACGTCCTCAATGTCCACGCTGATCTTCCTGACTCACAGAGGAATAAATAAATTAACCCCAACTTCAGTTTTCCACTCTTCACTTCCCCATAACAACTTGTTCACTCAGTCTGATGTCTACACAGAACCACACACACACACACACACACACACACACGCCTGCACTTGCTGAGTTTTCTGCTGTCAAACTGAAATAATAAACAAAAATTTTCGAGTCCGAGTTAGAGATTCCGAGTGAGAGAGATTCCGAGTGAGAGAAATTCCGAGTGAGAGATTCCATCGCCCTGCAGTGGAACGCTGACCTCTTCCTCTTCTTTCTCTTCTTCTTCCTCAGGACATCCTGCAATCCCACAACAATGCTCCTGTTGCCTTACCTCCCAAACCACAGTACACCCCCTTAACACACACACACACGAACACACACACGCACGCGGGGGGGGGGGGGCCCCCGGGGGGGGGGGGGGGGGGGGGGGGGGGGGGGGGTGGGGGGGGGGGGGTGTGGGGGGTGG
>JAOTRN010000022.1:67647-80566 GCA_028566695.1 Bagroides melapterus | reverse complement strand
CACTCACACAGAGACACCCACACTCACACAGAGACACCCACACTCACACAGAGACACCCACACTCACACAGAGACACCCACACTCACACAGAGACACACAGACAGACATTAACTTAATTATTAACTTAATTGTATTGGACGTCTCTAAACACAACCCTAAGACCACCCTCACAGCAATGATGTCATATAGAAATATTTAGCTTACACACACACACACAAAACCATTCAACAATTCAGTTCCTAATGTCACATATTAACTACAAATTATAAATATAGTGGCCACACCCTACACAGGCATGAGCGCTCTATCTTGCTCGCGCACACACACACGCGCGCGCGCACACACACACGCACAACCTCCCTTCCTGAAAGTGTGTCAACATGACTGGGTGTGACGGTACTTGCCAGGTAACAGAGACACAATTTTCAACTGCCAAACACACTTCATATGGCTTTGAGTGTGTGACTAAAGTTCAACTACTTAGTGCAGTGAGTGTGTTGTGAGAGCACTGTGTGAGGGTTTGGAGTAGAATAAATGCTCATTTTTCAACCGATTTACATTGATTTATAAGACAGTTTGTGACACACTGTACAAAAATGTGCCGGTGAGTTAACAAGCACCATTTACTACCTTCTTATCAGTGGACAAAAGAGTCTGTTATATCTGTCACGCAGATTTTTGGGTGTCTCTTCATTAATTATTCATAACTGCTTTAATATTCATATTATTTTACTGAGGCAGGGCGTGTGAAGCTGTATATTCCCTGTGGAAGCGTTTAAAAGCTCTGTCTGCACACCTGTCTGTCTGTCTGTCTGTCTGTCCCCACATCTAGTGGTTTCATCCAAAGACTAATCTGTGATTTATGTTACAATGAGGGTTATATTTTGGGTAGTTTGTGCAGTATAAACTTGTTCTCAGGCCTTCATGTTAGTGACTAGAAGGAAGGGGTGTGTGTGTGTGCATGTGCGTGTTTAGACTTCCTGCCTCTCTGTGGAATGCAGTGTGTTATTTGTTGATGTGTTTACGCAGCTTCCTGTAATTGTGCAACTCCAGTTTCACCCTCACTGACCAACACACACACACACACACAGAGTAAACAACAGTGTATGCACACAGTACACAGTTAGGAGCAGTAGTCAGCACTCAACTCATTACACAATGACAGACACCAAGTTATCCTGATTAACTACAGACCAGGTGAGACATAACTCTATTACAGGGTGTGATGGGGGGGGGGGGGTGTAATGTGTAGACAAACTGTGTGTGTGTGGCTGCAGGTATTGAAGCTGTATTAATTAAAGCCTGCTGATGCTGCACTCATTAAAATCTGTAGAGACTTTTTTGTCTTTCACCACACAAACGCAGTCACACACACACACGCACGCAGTCACACACACGCGCAGTCACACGCACGCAGTCACACACGCACGCACGCAGTCACGCACGCAGTCACACACGCACGCACGCAGTCACACACGCGTTGTCTTAAAACTCATTAACACAATCTGTGGCTGCTGTTCACACTGAACTAACTCTAGCCACTTAAAAATGAAGGTGACCTGCATTTCCTGTTTTAGACCTGTGGGTGTGGCAAAGCAGGAAGTTCCACAGGAAGTGAACACAATGTGGTTCCATAATACAAACATTCCTGTGTTAGAGGTCTAGATGTCAGTGTTCTTCATGGTAAAGTGCCTGTTGTGCGTTAGAACTTCGTGCTAGTCTCAGGTGAGCGTTAGAACATTCAGATGATAGCACTGAGTTAAAAATCTCTAAGAATGACAGAAATAAAAGTGTAGACAGGAACTCTTCTTGTCTGTAGAGCCATTATGTCTCATACTCTGTGCTGTGATGGTGTGATGTATAAAAAGGAACGTTTGTGTTGGGGGTCACGTACAGACGTGTTAGTGGTTTAACACATCAGAGTTCACACTGCCAGAGGACCACACAGCTAACAGACACACAGTGACAGAAATGAGGCACAACTATTCTGAGAACTTATCACACCTCTCAACTCTCAGAGGGTGTGTGTGTGTGTGTGTGTGTGTGTGTGTGTGTGTGTGTGTGTGTGAGAGAGAGAGAGTGGTGCTTAATAGAATATGAAACAATAAGTAGAATAACGTGGAGTATTAAGATTCATTTTTCAGAGATTTCATTCCGTATGTGCTAATCACACCCAAACACTGACAAGACACACAAAGGCACAGACACAAACACTTCTGGTCATTGTAGTAACACCGTCTGCACACAGGTGTAGATTACATTAACATGCATTGAAACATTCAGCACTGAGGAGAACATCCTTAAGAAACCCAGGACAGAATCAGCAGAAAGACCCTAAAAAAGCACACTAAAGAGAGGAACTGAGATCAGAAAGCAGAAGCGAGTTCTGCTTGGGGTTGGACAGTGAGATTACTGTACAGAGAGAATAACACTTGGCCGTTTCACACTATATTCCAGGACAAACAGGTCCAGGTCAAACAGGAACTAATGTAACTCATGAGTTCTTGGTCCATTTCTCATCACTGTGCAGAGAAAGAAAGAACATGTCATCATCAGACATCAGATCAAAGATCAGATCAGATCAAAGCCACACCTTCAAAACAACTAACCAGATTTCTCAAACACTCTGTGTGAGTGTGTGTTAGTGAATGAATATTAGTAAGTGTGTGAGAGATTCTATATTATATATGTGAGAGATATATAATTTAATACAGTAGTGCATATTATACACATTAAATCATGACCAATCAGTGTGTGGCAGTGCAGCTAGCCCCACCTCCAGTACCTACACCTGTTGTGTTGAAGAGCTGCAGGTTTCTCTACAGGGTGTGTGGCTTGATGAACAGCAGCCCTCAACCCCCAAATACACACACACAAAGTTGCAGAAACTCTCTGGTTCACTGAGAATCCACAGCAGTGGGAGAGTTTCTGTAAGTGTGCATGGTAGTGTGAGTGTGTGTGAGCCTGAGCGAGTTGGGCCGGTTTACTCCTCCACATTGTCACTAACTGCCACTTCCTTTCTCTGCTGCTCACACACTTTTTCCTTATAAGGCAACAAGCTCAGCAATCATGATGCAACATACAGACTTCACAAAACATGTGATCAAAGAGGGCACACCTTTCACCCCACACCAACCCTGCATTCTGTGTGTGTGTGAGAAAGAGAGTGAGTGAGTGAGTGTGTGTTTTAAAAGCAGTGGAATGTGTCCCCCACCCCCCACAGCCAGTGAGTGAGAGAGAACACAGGCGCCGTCTCTCTCCCTTGCTCTCTGTCATTTCCTGTAGAGGAGATAAGGAACAACGTAAAGTTTTGTTACTTACCATCCAAAACACACACACACACACACACACACAAACACACACTAAGGTCAGGTTGTAGTGTGCACCAAGTGTCCCTATCAGTCACATTGAGAATGATTCATGGAGATTAAATAAAAAAGTGTGTTAGGTGTGTGTGTGTATGGCTGTGTTTACTTACTAGTGTAGTGTATAATGGATAAAGAAAATATCAGCACAAAGCAAGTAATGCTGCACATTACTCATCATGTAATTCTGTACAATCAGAACAATATGATACACGTGTATTGATAAACATGCTACAGTAGCATGCGCACAAACGCGTCTGTCTCCTCTACAGATTTAGTCCACTCCTTTTGCCCCACCGAAAAAAACACTGGATTTCACAAACCTTCACTAACATTTCTCAACATAGGGGGAAAAAATGCACACACACACACACACACACACAATTGCAGTTTTCTCACATAGCTGCATTAACACACTGCAACACATGACTCAATGCATCTCAGTCACACACACTGAGTGCTCTCTCTCATGCGCGCACGCACACACACACACTTCCTCATTCAGACAGCATTAGCAGACCAATAACATACTTTCTTCCGCTTCTACAAATACACACAGCAGATATTAACACTATCTTACAGACCTGAGTCATGGCCGTTTGGAATAGATCCTCAGCTGAACTGATGATATTGGGACTCTGTCGCCAATAGCACATTTAAATTCCTTTCTATTAAAGGAATATGTAGAACACAAATTATCCAAGGTCCAGGAAGAAACCCTGTTATCTTTGCTCAGATTTTTTATCTATTGAGATAAAATTAAAATATATATTGAGCTTCTGATGTGTGAAGGCACACTGAAATGTTTAAAGAGGATGTGGCTACTTTCACTTGTCTGTAACTCCTGAGGGAATGAGATATTTTGACCAAAATTGACACTTATACAAGGACTTAATCATAGGACATGCAAAAATATCACAGTATTAATATTTGGTGCCATTATCACAGGCAACACATAAAAATGAACTACAGATCTATAGGTCTGACCGATTCAAACTTTTGCACACAGGGTATTTGTCTAAGGTGTGTTCAGTCTTTATGATGTCAGTTGAACAACTTAAAAACCATGGCCACACTTTCAAACCCAATCATTCTCCCCTAAATAGTGACAGATAAACACTAGTCATACAATATTTAGAATTTTACCCAAATTTCACACCTCTACTCTAAACAGTGCACAAATATTAAACAGTACACCTGCACAGAAGAGGCGTGGTCTCTGTGCTCACACTGCTTCAGGGGTGTGGAGACCAGGGTGTAGGGTACAGCACTTGATTTAGAATACAACCAAGTGTTAAGGCTTATTAGGTTTAGTTAAAAAATAAAACACTATGCTGGTTTCACTTCAGAAAGGGAAATCTACAGCCCAGAATGTTGTTAGCTTCAATCTCAGAACATTCCACAAAGTGGACAAAATTTTGGGACAGTTCCATGTCATTTCTTACAAAGATGTTATTCAGCTAACTGTACAGGAGTGATGTATATTTACCCCAGCACACATCCCCAGTGCACAGCAGAGTCTGGGTACTGTTAACACCCAAGGGTTTCTGTTTTTGAATTTGACATATCCAAAAAAGCACACTTCAAGATCTACAGCTACTGGAAAAACGAAGCGCGCTATGTAGTGTGTACAATCACCTCCATCTCACACATATGTTGCTTCAGACACCATTTTGGTAACTCCATGATGGAACAGATGTTTAAACACCTGAGGTAGTGCTCTCTCTCTCTCTCTCTCTCGCTCTTCCACTACCTCTCTTAATTTGCCTGTCTGTCTCTCTCACTGAGGTGCAATAATCACAGGTATAAGACCCAGTGACTTCATACACACACACACACACACACACTCTCTCTCTTCCTCTATTCATTCACACATGATCTGCCCATCCCCATCCTGCGTGTGTGTGTAAACAGACATTGTGTAACATTAAAGACAATGCTCATTGTAAATAGAGTAATATACTGACAATGACATTTAATGTATAGTACAGACCCACAAAGACACACAACCTATGATACATTAACACAAACATAAAAGTAAGCTCAATATGTGAGAGCTGTTCCTGCTCACACACTTTCACAGGCTGCTGATATCACAGCTACACCATGTACTGATACCCCAACCAACCACACGGCTGTCTCCTATACAGATTTAATCTCCCTCAGTAGTCAGTGTGAGTGAGGGTATGATTAACCTAGATGGTGTGAATGCTGATCAGGACTTTGCATGTTAAATGTTGGTTAGAGGTTCAACTTCCGCATGGTTTGTTTATCACAACATGCAAAGAACCGTGGGAAACCAGACTCAGACATCATCAGCGCTACAAAACACAAGCACAATACAAAGCGCAAACACACATCCATCACTTCACTGTCTGTCTGCTTATACGTAGTTTTATCTGTCCATTTGTCTCTCTCTCAAACTGAGTAATTTCTGTCTACACCTCTCTCTCTTTCTGACTCAGTATAACTCAGAACTCGAACCACGCACACAGTATCACCATAAATACAATTACACAGTCCACTCATCACCATGGTTCCAGGCATTAATACACGTCTAATTACAGATGGGAAAAAAAAACAAAAAACATTTCACTCACTAAACCTTACACAACTTGTTTTTAGGGGTGTGAGAAGTTCTCAGAAATATTTGCAGCAAAAATGACTCTGCGGGAAACAACACGCCTGAGCTGTCCCACTCTCATGCACAATACACACACCCCCAACACACATACACAAACATGGAGAGGGTTGTTACAATTTAGTTCTACACTGATGATAATGGGCTGAGCAAATGTGTACCAAACCAAACATAACTACACTACTAATGGTTTGGGACACAGCCTCTCAAATCTTTTCATGTTCACCAAATGTCTAACACACACCTGAAACAAACTCACATCATAAGAAGCTAAAAGGGCATAAGACACAAGGCTGTAGAAATGATTGAGAAGAATGACATTCTATACATACTACTCATTCTAAACCCTGCCCAAAATCAGTGTGTAGTACATTGACATACACACTCTCCCCTGGGTACCACTAAACACACACACACTCCACAGTTATTATGAATATGTTATGGGTGTAGTAATGGATT
Source organism: Bagroides melapterus (assembly GCA_028566695.1). Lineage (NCBI taxonomy): Eukaryota > Metazoa > Chordata > Actinopteri > Siluriformes > Bagridae > Bagroides > Bagroides melapterus. Next base: position 74,100 of record JAOTRN010000022.1, on the reverse strand, counting down.
AAAGCTCTGCCCCTTCTGTGTGTAAAACAGACCAATCACATCACACCGTTCTGAGCGTCTGGACCAATCCGATCACACGACACCAGAGATCAGTTTTGCTGTTAATCACTAATTTTCATGTTGACCTCCTCAAATCTTTTACATCAGATCTTTTACCTCCTCAGTGTGAAAACAGAATCCACAAAGCATTATATCTGTGCACCCGGGTAAGTTGAGAGAAAGTAAAACCAGCCGTTTTGTAGGTAAATGTTCGGTATGTCGTCACACCGGTTAAAGGAATTTAAACCATTTCGCTCTCCTCCTCATTCACCTCAGTATTTAAAATTAGAAATAAACGTAGCTAACTGGTTAGCAGACTGCGCTAACTCTTTTCCTTTATTATTTTCCTGAGAGGAATTCTGATCAATAAATCCTCACATGTATCTTCATGTTGTGTAATAAAACCCACTGCGATACTTCAATGTTTAGCTAGGTCTTTCTACGACTCTTAGGAATTCGAGTCTGAACAGTTGTGTCGATACCGATACGAATCGCGGTACCAAAGACTGAAACCGCTACCGCTAATAATCATAGAATCAGCAAATAACTCACACGAAAACTTAATAAAAATACACTCCTGGTATACTGTTCTTCATTCTGTTACCAATTTAAAAGATAAACCTTACACTAATCCAGGTCCACAGGTGTGTATATCTCTCAATATTCACTGTCTGAATATTTCGCCAATGCTATAAATATTTCACATAATCTGACCATGTTTATAAAGTCAGTATTACTTTATAACTGTCAAATGACCGGAAAACAACCCAACTGGGCCATAGTCTAAAAATCCAAATTATTTATGTTGAGGTTGAATAATGTAGCGCTCTGGGAAAGAAAATGGAAGACAGAACTGTGCTTTATATACGCGCTTCACCACAAATTTCTAACGTTAACGTTACACATTAAACTGGTTTAACTTGGTATAAAACGATAAAACCGCCTGAAACCAGGAAAGGAACGAGGCCTGTTTCGCACAACTTTTCCTGCTAGCCTGTTAGCGTACGACACACTAAGAAAAAAGCCTTACATCCAACCATAAACTTAAAAATACCTTAAACAGGCTGAACATATAAATTTGTCCAAAAAAATAAAAACAACAGTACACAAGCTATCACCCTACTCTAATTAAACGTTGTTCTAATCCTGTTCCTGAGACGCGCAGGCCCAAACCAAATCCCCGAAGTTTCCTACGTTCCTGGTCCCAGTTTTCCGCTCACCTTCCTCTGCTGCTTTTCCCAGGCCGGGTCGAGCAGCAAGTCTCGGTCCCAGTCGTTCTCTTGCTCCATGTAGCTCTGCTGCCCGGAGAGCTGGGCTGGATTATTCGCAGCGTGATAATCTACCATCTCAACAAAAAACTGCTCGTTATTTCTGTTCAAAATTGGAAAACAAAAACAAACGAAACGGGAATATTTCGAAATTCTCTCGAAGCTGTGTGTGAACCGATGCGCAGCCTGACAGAACTCCCGCTCAGGGTGCGTTAGTTCCGGCGAGAAAAAAAAATGGAGTAGGAAACAAGCTCTATAGGGGGCGGAGTTAAACACGTCATGGATATTAAAATAAGGAGGGGCCACTGAAGACCAACATGCTCAATCATAGGGGCGGAGCGGAGTCACGGTACTGTGCACGATTAACATTAATAAGGTTTAAAATGATCTTAATGAACAAAATATTTAGGATGAAAGGCTTTACTGCTATACACTGTGTAATTTGTTAAGAACAAAATGATGTAGCCGTCATCGATCCCAGGTCAGGATCTTTCAATATCCCTACACAATGACCAGATCTCCCCTTCAGACACAGCTCACAACCTTGAGGTAATCATGGACAATCAACTGTCCTTTTCCTCACATGGTGTTAATGTGACACGGTCTTGTCGGTTTCTTCTCTACAACATCAGAAGGATTTGGTCATATTTGACCACACACTCTGCTCAGGTACTGCAGCTCTCTCTGTCAGGTCTACTTATGAACACAATTCGTCCCCTGCAAATGATCTTAAATGTAGCTGCACGACTTGTGTTCATCTTGTCTAAGTTCTTCACACCACCACACTGCTGCGCTCCCTCCACTGGCTCCTGGTAGCTGAACACATCAGATTTAAACACTGATGCTTGCCTACAAAGCCATCAATGGACCAGCTCCCTCTTACCTCAAAGCCCTCATCACTCCTCACACGGCACTGCGCACCCTCAGATCTACCAGCACTGCTCCACTGGTCACACCATCTCCCAGGGTAAGAGGTAGATCTACAACAAGATTCTTTTCTGTTCTGACACCCAGGTGGTTGAACAAACTTCCTCTAGAGGTCTGAACAACTGAGTCACTGACTGTCTTCAAAAGACGGTTGAAGACCTTCATCTTCATAAAACACTTGTCCTAACACTTTCTTCCCTGTTGTATATGTGGGTGACGGAGTGCATAGGGCCCTGGCATGTGAGGGGCCCTGCCTGCCCTGCCCTCAAATATCCTAAAATGTTATCTTTATTGTTTTTTAGTTGTAACATATCTGTCTAAAATATTCTAATCCTCTCTATTTTGACAAGCTTTGGCAGAATCAATCCACACACACACAAACACACACACAAACACACAAACACACATAAACACACACACACACCTTTATGGTGAAATGTGTACTTTTCTAAATTATTATTTAAAAAAGGCGATAAATAGATGATGGAAAGGGGCCCCCACACACTGTCTTTGCATAGGGCCCAAGATTCTGTGCTACGCCCCTGCACACAGTTCACCTTACCCGTTCCTGAATGTGTGTTAACGTTCTGCAGTAAATCAGGAAGACTGAGTGTGAGGCAGTAACACATTGTGATCACTAGGAGGCGCTCATCCCCTACAAAAAAACTCTCAATACATACACGTGTTTCAGGCCCTGTGAATTCATTATGAAAGATTAGCTCTCGTTGGACAACAGGTTTTTAATACAGCACCTGAGCCACGGACAGACGCCTGGCTTCACTGGAAGTGTTAATGAGAGTGTTAACAGGTCCAATTTTGTAGAGGAAAAAAAAGTTCAGTGTTTACTGGACAGTGTGCTCTTCTCTTCTGGACTCACTGCTGCTCTTTATAAAAATCTCGCAACAGCTGAGAAAAATGTCTCCCTCTTCCAATGTTATATACATGTTCATAAACCATGAGTATATTTCCTGCTTTAACATTTACTCTTGTCACATATCAGGGTTGAAGGTGGACGCAAAATTCTTTGCTCGACAAAACACAAACAGGAACTGTGGTCAAAGCAAACAAAAACAGCTGCAAGCATTCAGAAGTACTCTGGAGCAGAGAGGGTTAATGGCCTCAATCAGGGGCCCAAGAGTGGCAGGGCTGAGGGTTAAACCCTGATCTTCAGATCAACGACCCAGAGCCTGAACCCCTTTGAATCATCACTGACTGAAATGATCACCTATTTATTTAAACCCATCATTGTTAAAGAATGCAAATAATGTTTTAGTGTTTATTTAGTGTTATGATATACAGGAAATATTTAATGTACATGATATATTTAAATATCTAAACTATAAACTTTTAGTATAATCTAATGTAATCTAATCTAATATAAATTATTTCCTCTGTAATGCTCTAGAAGAGGTTTAGTGGAATTTTCCATCTCAGGTGTTGCTGCTTGTTTGGGGATTTTTCATCACTTTCATGAGGTGGTAAATACACACATACAAACACACACACAAACACACACACAGACACACACACACACACACACACACACACACACAGGAACACACACATGCTCAAACAAATGTGTGTAGTGTGGTCAGATTGTACATACAAAGTTCTGCACATAGCAGCAGAAGCACTGAAAGTGTGTGTGCGTGTTTTCCATTTGGAGGCTGCATGTGCTGTGACGTCTTTGTCTGTGTTTCTTTTTGTCTCATTCTTTGACTTCATCACATTGCAGTCTGAAAGCAGGAGGAGAGAAATCCACTTCATCAATTGTTCCTCGGGAGCCATAGCTGTGTGTGTGTGTGTGTGTGTGTGTGTGTGTGTAAAGCTGCATTATCAGCAATGTTGTGGTTCTTCATTTAAACTGAACTGGAGCTGGAGCTTGAGCTGCTCCTGGAAAAGACGACCGTGAGATGGATGCAGCGATGGTGACTCAGGTCAGATGTTTATTTCATACAACTTTAATACTAAGGATGTACAGGTGTGTAGTGAATTTAATATCCCAGATCATATGTGTGTGTGTTTGAGAGAGAGAGAGAGAGAGAGAGAGAGAGAAATATTAAGACGCAATTTAATTCTTTCTATTGGCGTGATTGAACTGAATTCTATCTGATCTGTTTAATTCACCCCTTAGTGGCGTTTCACCCTCACAGACTATTCTTATTCTTAAATCAGCTTCATGCTGTATGATTATCAGACTTTCTTATTACTTGGTCTCGAGTTGAACAGAGGTGTTAGTCCTGGTGTGGTTATAGTGTCTACTTCCATCAGAAACATGAGGAATCTGTCTTTAAAACTCAGAGTGTGAACACTGCTACGCTTTTCTAATAAATCAACCAACAGGAGAAACAAAACATGCTACAGGACAGAAGAAAACTCCTGAAAACTGAAGCTCAGAGAGTCTATACCAGAGAAAATGTCTGTTGTAGAGAGAAGTAATTACAGAGAGAGAGAGCAAGAGTGAGAGCGAGAGAGAGAGTGGTTTCTTTGTGGTTATAGTTATATTAAACAGAAACATATATATATATATATATATATAACACTAATATAACTTTATACTCATCAATATTGAGGATGTTCAAGAAGTTAAAGAACAAAACTGGTCCAGAGATCTTCTTGTTGTCTTTACTTCTGGCTTGTGTGTTAAGATGTTGTGTTAGAAAGGAGCTGTGTGTTGTGAAGGCCTTGCAGTGTGTGTTCTTGTTGTTGTGTGACAAGGATGAGGTCACAGAAATTCAAACACAATGGAATTTATACAAAAATAAATTTTGTCACAAGTGAAGAATAAATACAGATCCATGTCTCACTGTATGTGTGTGTTTTGAGTGTTGAGGGTAATCACAGCTCTGTCCATCTGACACAGAGACACACACAATCACACACTCTGTTACAGAATCATAAAAAACAATAACCTAATCTTTAATTTACCTGAGACACATAAAAATTAACATTTTAGTTTAATTTGCATTTAAATAATCAGCTCTACTTGTACAGTTGTGTTACTAAACTGAGAGAAACCCAAAATCCCCCAGTTTCACTTCACGGTCAGAAACTTTACACACAGGAAGTGATGCTGGAGAAGGAGCAGATACTGAAACTCAACATGAAAAAAACTCCATCAATATCTTCTACACATCACAAGCAAGTTCTCAGAAATGTGATTATCAGTGATAACCTTAACCCCCACTTACAATTATTATGTCATTACGCAATAAATGTATGAGTTCACTATGATTCAGTAAACATTCTTTTATTCATCTCTGAGTTTCTTCAATGTGCTTCTCACTCACTCAGAGTTCGCCTTTTAATATTCACACGTTAATAGATAAGTGTGTTCACACATACACACACACACTCACACACACAGTTGTGTCCAGTCACCTTGTAATCGTTCTCCCTGGCCCCACCACACAGCCACACCCCACAAAATTAAATTAATAACAAAATAATAATGATGTCATATTACTGTGTGGTTAGTATTGACAACAGGGTTATTATCAGGTTTTTGTAACTCAGTCATCAGACAGACAGGAAGTCATTGAGCTGCTCTTCCTGTTTTCTTCCCCGTGTCGTGTCTCAGTCATGTTCTAATGTTTTTCCTCGGAGTCTTGGAGCTTCTCCATTTCAGCTCTGTCATACACCACTTCTCCCCAGACACACACATACACACACACACGCATGCACACGCACGCACACACACACGCACACAGACACAGAGATACACGCATGCACATAAACACACACAGACCCACATGCACACACACACACACACACCAAAAACACTAAGAGTCAGACAGCATTTTGATCACAGCTCCTTCAGCTGTGTACTGGTTTGTGTTTCTGGAGCGACTTTGTCTTCCATCTCCAGCATCACAGAATTCCCTGAAGCATTCTATTGATTTTCTGTAATGGTCCTGTAGCCGCATCCCATCCTCAACTGTGTACTGCACCAACACACCCTGGGAGAAAGTGGATGGGTTTCTGGTTTTAGAGTAAAGTTTCAGTCGTTATTTACTCACACTTTCTATAAAGAGTCAAACTGGAACATGGGAGTAATCCAAAAATCACTCAGAGAGAGAGAGGGGGGGAGTGAAAGAGAGAGAGAGAGAGAGAGAGAGAGAGAGAGAGAGAGAGAGAAGGGGGGGTTTAATTGATGCTAGCAGTTTATCAATAATGCAGACGTTTAATACAACTCCATCAAGATCGAATCAATGCCCAG
>JAOTRN010000020.1:19763893-19776862 GCA_028566695.1 Bagroides melapterus | reverse complement strand
CAGCTGAAGCACAGGCAGTTCTGCAGAAGTTCCTGGCTGTCGTCGTCTCCGCACTCGGAAAACAGTACCATTAAATGTTAAATGTGCTTTGACGGAGAGAACCAACAAAGTTTTTTCGCATTAAAACGATTTTGTCCTTGTTTATGTCGAAATAAAAGAATCAAAATATACTTCGAGAGTTGTGTGGTCGATTGGTTGTTTACGAATTTTGCAACCCAAAATATTTACTGGGTTTACTCCTCATTATCACAGTTATGTGGTGCTAGCACGTTTAGAAATGTGGAACACCAATTTTATTGAGTTAGTAGTTTTATTGAGTTTAAAGTAAATAACAAGTACAAATCAAGAACAAATGAAAAAGATTATATTGTTTTACTGTATTATACACTGTAACTCAAATTTTAACATCACTTGATAAAATACTCACCAAGTAACACATTCACTATTTAACTGACTAGTTACATTTTTAAATGATCACGTATTTAATTAATAATGATAGTTCTTTGGTGCGCATTCAGGGATGAGATGATTTCAGATATAAATTGATTTATATTTTGACCTTGATTTTTTCCCCATTTTTAGCCTTCAGATGTTGATTTGTTTCTAAGTTTTGGATCATTCTCTTGTTCCATGATCCAGTTTCAGCCACGTTTAAGTTGCTGGACAGATGTGATGACTTGAAAAAATGTCAGGTCAAAATTCATCATTAACACTGACTAATAATGACGAGCTACATGTTAAGATGTCATATTTCACAGTTCACTTTTTCACCTGCTTTTTAAATTTTGCACATGTAATATTTAATGCATATTGAAACCATCAGTACCTCAGTATATCAGTACTATATTTGTTAAATGTTTCATTTGTCCATTCATATGTTCATTATATTTCTTCACTTTTTATCACTCCACTTAATTTCTATGTCCCAATTAATGAAAAAATATTCCTATACCAAGGTTTAAAAATCTTAAATGCACTGACAGCATGCAGTATTTAAATTTATATAATAAAATTCCCCTCAGTATAAATATTTACCTACAGTGCAATGTCTGTACATAGAACCCACTTTACAAATTGCTTTAGCACCATGGTTGTCTATATCCTTGTCCTATGTTCTTGATCATATGTTAATGTAAACCCAAAGAGAACTTAACCAAACTGATTCCTTATCCTCCTGTATGCTTGGTCATTAAACAATTCTTCTTATTCTGATTTTCTTGTTATTATATATTATTACATATCATACCTGTTTACCACACGTTGTCATTTCATTTGTTCCACTTTTTTTTACTGCAACTGCAAAAACAATAAGGCGATACATTGGTTCATATACAATAATCCCTGTATTAATATAATTGTGTTACTGCTCTGAATGCAGTGGCGGTTTTTGGCATGGGCGAGCCGGGCTTGTGCCGCCCCCCACGTGTCATTTTTTCATGACACGTGGGGGGCGGCACAAGCACTTGGAAAAAACAAATCATCTGCTCCGCTAAGCGGTTTTCTATTATCTATCATATAACTGTGGCGGCTCTGCTTGCTGAGAAGGTGCCGTGTGTGTGAGAAGTGGAAAGGGGAGTGGAGGGGGTGCGGGCGCATCTGCACGCGCCGCGCGGAGGACGGTTCAATTCTCCCAAATGGAGCTGACAAGGAGCGGGGGATCCACTTATTAGGCTAAACTAAGTCAGTGACACCTTGACTTTCTTCCAAATAACGCACATTTCATTCATAATATTATAAACACAGACCTACAATTTGCACGTTTTGGTTTTTTGTAACGTGTGAAATGGCTAATAAAAAGAGGGGGTCTCGCCCGGGGAGTAATTCAATGTAGAACCGCCAATGTTCCACTGGGAGCATTCACTCTGCTGTCCTTCACTGTAGCTTTATCCTTTGCATTAAGGCTCTTTTCTTAGCTGCTGGACGTTTGCCAAAAGATTTGACACGTTTCTTGGATGTGTAACAGCTTTTTTTTTTATTTTATACGCAATGACCACCTAAAAACGGAGTGACTGAGCGTAATACTTCTAGTAATAAATGCAATAGACCCAATAGATGAAGAAGAAAAAAATGCCTCAAGATGATAGAAGATTCAATCACATTAAAATAAAGTTTTTATGTTTTTGAATTTGTTCCATTAATTAAAACAAATGACCAAACTGACCAAAGATGACCAAACATACAGCACCCTTTCAGACCTGTAGTGCTGCCGCTTGCACTTCAACCCTGGTCACTCCTGCTGCTGGAGATAAGTCACTAACAGTACACATCTGTCTCTAATGTCTGTGACCCGGTCAGTGGTGTGATATGAGTGAGTGCAAATTAAAAATGTGGTCTACAGCTAAATGGCCTGTCAGTTTCCAGCGAATTGTTTTGTGTGCTCTGTTTTGAGGTTCATTTTCCTTACTCAGTTGGACTAAAAAAACTGATACATAGATAATTTAGGTAATAATTTAGGTTTACCCAATAAAACATCTGGTATACAGTTAAAAGCAGTGCTGTGACAAGCTAATAAATTCATATAACAATTAACATTAATAATAATAACAATGATAATAATAATAATAACAACAACAACAACAGCAACCATTTATAAAACCCTTGGAAACACTCATGATAGCTCATATGTTCTATTCTTATGTTTTATTTATTTTATTTTATTTATCTACCTATTATTGCAGTATTTTATTTATTATATATCATTGCCTTTATTGTTGTTGTTGTTGTTGTTGTTGTTGTTATAAGAGTTAATGCTGTCCAACCGATATATCTTTTTTTTATTTGGATGTAAAGACTGAGACATTCTGTACATTCAGTACCAGTGTCTTCATGAACCCAGTGTCCGTGGAGAAACTTTCCTGGAAAAGTTTGAACCTCACCCAGTGATAAGTGTGTTATCTCTCTAGACCTCCTTTGCCTGTAGCAGACATTTAGCCAAATAAATCCGATGTGTGCAGTATTTGATTTGAACACACCGCTATTTAGAATATGCTACATATGTTCTAAAACGAGTTTTATTTTCTTGTGTTTTAGAAAGGATATTAAATGGCAACACAGTTCTTATCTGCCGAACACACACACACACACACACACACACACACACACATGCTCCACCCTTGAATATGATCTAAATCATGCTCCCAAACATCCTGCTGTGTCATTTGAACTTGCTTAAATAATAGAACTCTAATAATAGTAGATTCTTCAGTCATTAATAAGTTAAATGTCGGTAAAAACCTGATGTCTCTTATTCTTAACTGTCTTTGTTTCTGTCATGTGAGTCTTTTTTTAAGGACAAAAATGAATAAGAATAAGATTATTTTATAATAATAAAAGTACATAATAAAAAGAAACAAGACTGAAAAGAACATTTTACACTGTCCTGAAAAAATCCATGTTGAAATACAATGTATAAAAATAAATGTAAAGTGTTTAAAGCTACATTATATAGCCAAATATATTTGGGCACCTGACCACTGAACATCAACAAAAACGTGCATTAATATGAAGCTAGTCATTGTCCTGTTATAATAAGCTTCACTCTTCTTCATTCATCCAAGGCTTTCCATAAAATGTTGGAGCGTGGCTGCCTCCACAAATATTATCCTACATGTTTATTAAAAATGTTTTCGAATATGTTTAGACACGTAAAAATATTTTATATTTATTTCTCAAAAAACAGAGACACAATCATAACAAAGTGAAGATTTATTTATAAGATAACAATACTAATTACAAATAAAGGTGCCAAAAAGACATAAACAGTTGTCACAAATAAAGATATAAAGTTAGAGTTAGTCTGAGTAAAACAAATAGAAAAGATTGTAAAACAAATTAATTGCTGAACAAGTGATAATAAAAGTGTGTGTAAAAAATCATAATAGTCATCATAGTACACAATGTTTGCTGTTCAATGGCCGTGTCTCAAAAAGCTAAAAATTGTGTAGAAAAGCAATTAAACGTTTGGACACGGCATATATTATCCTTTTTTCTTAAAATCTTATACAGCACATTCTTCATCGATAGTTCTGAGTCTTTTTTTTTTTTTTTTTTTTACACTTTCTAGACCCACATAAGAACAGAACCTGATGAAGGAACCCCAGAATTTACAGTGCTGATTACTTCAGCATCAAAACTTCACCAGATTCTTCCACAGCAGCGCATCCAGTCATTTAAAAAACACTTTCCCCTTACATTTTAGTACCTTAATGTAGTCAACCACTCATAACACACACACACACACACACATTTATAGTGGTTTTGGAAAACTTGGACTATCAGCTTATCTGTTGTATTTGGGATGTAATTCTTTATAGTGTGACATATGCATCCAAAATTAATTGTGTGAGGCAAAAAGTACACATTGAAATTACACAAAAGTACAGCTATAGAAATCCATTCCACAGTCTATAAACGTGGAGCACGTGTAATATTGCTGTATGTGTTCACACAGAACAAAGCTAGGGTGAGTCAGTATTGATTCTATTTGTGCCATCGCTGTATATGTATAAAAATAACAGTTTTTATTGATTTGTGAGTAAAAGTAACACAACACTAGCGCCTGATCCGAGGTGTATTCCTGACTCATACTCAGCGATGATCCCAGGATAAGTTCTGAAAACACTGTGACCCTGAGCAGGATAAAACACCTCCTAAAGATGACCGAATGAATACATGAGTGAATTATAGTCAGAGAGAATTGAATGGGTTAATATAACTTTCAGTCAGATAAACAAACGTCCACACGGATCTAATGAGTCGAAGAAAATTAGATTATGCTGATTAGGGACTTCTGTAAAAGATTTCTGTCAAATAATGAACTGGAAAACAGCTTGAGCAGAAGAGCCAGTGGTAACAAACCATATTGTAGAATATCCATTTACAAAGATACATTTATTAATCTAATAGGTATGATACCTTACTCAGAAGCTAATTTAAAACAGGATAAATTCTAGATAGTCTACAGAATCAGAAGATCAACTCTCGAAGTGTTGTGGCATTAGAAACCAGGGCCTCATTTATTAAGAGAACTGCATCAAAAGACAGAAATAAAATATCTGACGCTCTGATCAGACATATATGGAAGCTTGTTTCCGCCTCGTAAAAAAAATAAATAAAATAAAATAATAATAAAAATAATAATAATAATAATAATTGCGACTTTTTTTCCCTCAGAATTGCGACTTAATACCTCAGAATTGAAAGAACGTTACAGAGGAATCGGTTGTGACATAGACGCAACAAAACAGATGACAGTGGCATATTTTATACACCAGCAGCTCAGGCATCAGGACATCAACATGGCTATCGGTGGATGCACAAAGAAATGTTGGATGTCGGGGATTATTACAGACAGAGAAACTGTCTGCCAATTAATGAGACCTCCGCTGGCGATGAAAGTGTGCTGAAAGAGCGCGGTATCAGATGCATCACAGTAAGTGGTTCACGTTCTGTGGTAAAATGTGCTGCCATCTAGTGGATGTCTGTCGCAGGGGAAAAAGTCGCAATTCTGATATATAAAGTCAGAATTCTGAGATTTAAAGTCGCAACTGTGAGAAATAAAGTTGTAATTTTTTTTTTTTTACGAGGCGGAAACAAGCTTCCATAGACACAAGCATGTCACTCAGCTGAAAAAAGGATTAAGCATTTAGCTGGATTGTTAGAAATTTTTTTTCCATAAAGGTTTCTAAAATGTGTTAAAAAGTTAAAGTTAAAAAGCACTTTGTTGCTTAAAGAGGAAGAAAATATTAACAGGTAGCTTTCCTTGAATACAGGATATTTTATCTTCTCTTTTTTATTTCATCAGCAAAAATATCCAAGTCCTGTTGTCAAGGTGCCAATAATCTTTATGTAAAGTGCTCTGTGTAAAAGTCCCCTGGTGATGACGCTTCTCTAAGAGCTACTGAGGACATTTTGATATATTTAATCGTTTGACTGTTTAATTATTAAGAGGTTTAATGTCAGTAAAACCCTGATGTCCCTTATGATTAACTGTCCTTATTCTGACGAGTAAGTCTCTCTCATTTAGTCTGATTATTTAAGGACAAAAATGAATAAGGATAAGAATATTTTATAATAGTAAAAAGTTCAGGTTTCATAGTTCAGGTCCATCGGTACAAAGTTTATAAAATCAGACGATATCACTGGACATTGAGACTTAATAAATGAGGCCTCAGGTTTGGAAAGTTATGTGTAAAGGCACTGAAAGTACTGAAAATGCAGTAGCATAGAATTAAGTGATAATAACCATGGATATATATATTAAAAAAAAAACAGATACATTTGCACAGATCAACTGTACACACTATTACAATGAGTAGATATCCATACAGGAATCAGCCTTCGAGTTTCATTTTAGGATTTCAGATGAAGAAGGTGGGGATCCCACAATCGGAGACTTCGGAGACACCTGAAGGTAATAAAAACATAAAGAAGTAATTAAATGTGAGGTGGACACAATAGCACAACATTCTTGATTTGCATAAATTTATCAACTATGTGTGATTTTGCTTACAGGAGAAGGAGGTTTGGCAAAATTCAGATGGGCATAGAGAAGTACGGCAATGTCGTTCTGACTGGCCTCGAGCGCGATGGAAAGAGCAGTGCTGCCATCCTGAAAGAATAAAGTTAATGAATGAACATTTGTGGATATTTTCGAAACAATATACGCACGTATATGTAGTTATAATATATATGTACATAAAGCTTTTTTATATTCATTTATTTTTATATTATACTGAAATACCACATTCACCAGTGAGGAATAGACGAAGCACTCACGTTATCTGTGAGAGTGGCGTCACAGCCAGGCACCGACAGCAGCTGACGCACAATGTCCACGTGACCGTGCTCACAGGCACACATGAGGGCAGTGGAGCCATCATCATCCTGCAGATTGACCTGAGCACCACAGCACAGTAGAGCTCTAACCATGTCTCCTCGGCCATGACTCACTGCCAGCATTAAAGCTGTTTGTCCAGCCTACAATGTACATAAACACACAAAAACATGATCAATACGTCACTTTAACATCTGTTGTCCACTTGTGATCACTTTAGAAAAAGTTTAATATTATGATCAGGGCCAAACTATAGGAAGCTCTTTTTTAGGTGACAGTGCACTAGCCCCTCTGTAAATTCAAACATTTTAATAAATAATTAATTAGTAAATATTCTTACAAGAAAACTCTTGAGTTTTCAAAGTCACCTCGTTAGAGAGATAATGTACATTCACGTGACTAATGAAAATTATGAATCTAGTAAGGTCTGAATTGGCCTGAATTGGCAGGTAGGGGGCGCACCTGGCTAGCTTTGGCATTAACATCTCCAGTACGGAGCAGCTGCAGAACTGTCTGAAGGTCACTTTCGGAGTGGAACGCAGCCAGAGCTGTCAGCATGATAGCCGTGTATCCAGCCTTGTTCTGCTTATCTGCATTACAGAGACCTGCATAAAGCACACCGAGATTTTGTCAACTAATGAACAAAAGCAGCACTGTCTCTATGTGACTTCTAGGAACACAGGAACATACAGCGTCCTTCACAAGACTGACCTGTGTCCAGCAACAGTTTAACCACAGGGAAGTTTGAGTGGGAGACAGTGTAGTGCAGTGCTGTGTTTCCATTCCCGTCAGCCATATTGATAACAAACTCCAGCAGCTGAGGTGAGACAGAGGCAAAGGCATCCATGTAGGCTCTGACCACCGCTGTGTCCGCAGATTTATGACACGAGACACGCAGCCACTCCTGTAACACTGTGGTGTAGGCTGTTCTCTGGAAGAAGAAGAGTTGGAAAACACTTCAAATACATGCACAGTGGAGGCAGCTGGAACAAATGAGGGGTTGCAGAAAGATAAAAGCCCTGAGAATGGGGCTGACCATAAGGAATGTATACAATGGTGAAAAAAAAAAAATAAAAGGAACACCTCATGAAAAGAACATTGACTAAATCTGCTCAGCCAACAGGGCTGACTCTGTGAGGTATTACATTGATTTCCATCTAACAGCAAGAACCAGCTAGAGAAACAACCCCAGAGTTAGAAAGTGAACAAATAGAGAGAGCTCAACACTACAGGTACATCAAGAACAAAAAATCAGAAACTTTCAAATGGAACACGTTCAGCTTCAGTTTTCTGTTGGCAGTCGTGTTGAACACAGACAAATCACGCTGTTCAGCAGCTGCGAAAGCATAGTCCATGACCCAGTTTCAACAGTTCATGTCAGATTTACAAAACTAAATACAGGCAAGCTGCCATTCGCAAACCTAAATCAACAGCTAATGTCTAAGAAGATGCCTAAACAAGCAGCGAGCAGTGGAAAGAAATATATTGTCAGCTTTCATCCTTTAGACAAATTTATATTTAGAACTAGACAAATAATGCCTTCAATCCATAATGTCTGCTGCCAGGTGGTTATTACAGCCGGGAGTCTATAACTGTATAGGCACTCATCTCATGGACATCTAAAAGTCCAGTGATTGCTTTGCATTGTGGTGTAACATAACAAATACCATATAAAACTCTTTCCTAATGATGAGTTCTGTTGCCAGGAGAGAAAAACATCAGAAAATATTGTCAAAATAAAAAAAAACACTTCATGAAACAAACCCATCTGTTTCTTGGTAGATCTTGCATATGTAATGTAATTTGTATGCTCACTATAGTTTATTTCTCTAATATTTTTCAGTTTTGTTTTTTTCTCAAACAGTGTATGGTCAAAGGTTTCTGGACACCTGTCACGGCCATGTGTGCTTGTTGAACAATTCATTCCACATTCTCCTTCTCTTTCCTGTTATAATCAACTCTTCTGTGAAGTCTGTGTGGATTTGTGTTCATTGAGCTTCAAGAGCATTAGTGAGATCAGATGATGTTGTAAGAGTGAGGAGGGGTTCAGTGGGGTTGAGTCAGAGTCAGGGCTCAGTGCAGGACACTCCAGTTCTTCCATGCCGTCCTTAACACACTGTGTCTTCATGGAGCTTTACTTGGTGCACAGTGATATTGTCATGCTGGAATCCCTTTGTTCTAGTTACAGGAAACTGTAATGCAACAACCTACAAATTTAGACTATTTGTTTGTTTCGTTTTTAACGTTGTAGAAGTTTAGGGAGAACGAGTTTGTAGAAGAATCACATATGACAGCAACAGGCAGGTGTCCATAAACCTTTAGCCATACAGTGTATATAACATATCGCCTGCCCACCCCTTTCAAATCATTAGTAAATGTAATATTATGATATTTATTATCTACCAAGCAACCCAATACATACCGCCCCCTGTTGGCTAAAAGCATTCGGTTCACCGAGTGCTTTCTGTAAGGTATGAAGAGCTGTGATGAAGCTTTCACTCAGTTCTCCTCTGAAACTGGAAATACATTCATTAGTTGAATTACAACACTCGTTGTTTATACATGCTACAATTTTGTAATATTGTGTACTATTTTACAAAAAAAATATTTGTATTGTAATTTTCAAACCTTTTTGTACCATACCTGCTTTCTTGTTTAGGTGCTTTGTTTGAGCTGGTGTTTTCAGTCAGACTGCTGACTGGAGATTTGCCTGTGTCCTGTTGGTCAGAAGAATCTGAAGCCTTCGACTGCACAGTTTGCTGGTATGGCGTGAGGTCAGTGGTTTGTGATTGGCTATCATCTGGATAAGAAACACCAGTGGTATGTGACAGAGCAGTGGGTTGTTGAGTGGTCAGGCCTGAGGATTCTGGCTGGAGAGATTTTTGCTGGCTATCTGAGCTAGTGGTTTGGGGTTGGTTAACAGTTTGTTCTGGTGCATTGCAGACTGTCAATGATTCATCTGAACAACGTTCAGGGCAAACGGCAGTATTTTGTGCGGTATATTGCTGATTGGAATCTGATTCTGCTGACAGGATAACAGTCTCCTGAGATTTGTCAGAATCTGAGGCTGGTGACTTTATAACATGATATGTGGCTGTGTCCAAGGCTGGTGATGGGGTAATGCTATGCAGACCTGAGCCTTCACTGAGTAAAACTGGGGCACTGCTGTACTGGGAATTCACTGTCTCTGTAGATTCAGGAATTACAGGGACAGAAACAGAAGAGCTGCTGGCAGAGGTAGCCTGGGGGTGATGAGCTGGAGATTCCGGTAGTTTCTCAGTGGCTTCATGATATTCACTTGCATCACTCTCATCATCTGAGCTCTCAGTACTGCTCTCTGATGAGGTGGACTCATACCTGTAGTTCATACCTATAGTTACTGCTCTCACTAAACAGTTATCACAAACAAACTCACTTAAGTCAAATAATGTTACAGAATATTTACACAGAATGGTAAAAGTTATATAATACATATTTATTTTACCCTCCATTTACGCCTATGAACTGCAGATTTTTCTGGGTTGAAGAAGAGCGTGGTTCTCTGTCTGCCTTATGCTTCATGATTGATCTCAAGCTGGAATGAGGAGAGGCTTTAAAAGAAATAAAAAGTCTTAATATTATTGTTTAAAAAACCTAGTGTGATATCTACACTCATGCATATATACAAAATCATTAAACAGATGAATAGTAAAAGACATACATGGCTGGGGCACACTTTCATGTGATGGAACTTCTGTAGCCAACTGTTGTTTCTGTTCTCCGTCCCTCAGCCTCTGGCAGAGGGGAGCTGCTTGACTGTAACTGACTGTAGCGGTCTCCATAGCACTGGAAGTGCTGGTGACTGGCACTGATGTGGACAGTTCACTCCTTAGGACCTCTCGTACTTGTTTGGAGCTTATTGCAATTGATTCTGTGACAATAGCCAGAAGGAGGAGGAATGCAAAAAAAACAAGGTTTAACATTGAATATTACACCTTCACAGGTAAATATGCAAAAGGCAGTATTGGAACTGAGGTGTCAATACATACCTTCTGCCCTCAGAGGCTCTGCATATCCTCTGTGAGGATGTCCCTCTGGGAGGGGGGCAGATAGAGGTCTGGTGGAAGTGCTGCATTGCTGAGTCCTAAGCATAACCATAGGCTGCTCCAGTGTGTAAACCTGGATACCCACTGTCCTCTGTTGCTTCTGCTGGCCTTGCTGGGTAAAGCTGACCAGTGTGTGGAGGCCAGAACTTCCCAGGTCATGATGCAGCTGCCAGCCCAGGCTGGTGGCCCTCACAGCATGATCAGCCTGCAGGGTCCCACCCTGCCTTTCTTTCTGCACTGCCTCTACCTCTATCTGGGCACTCTGTAGCTGATGCATAGTCTTTCTCAACCGCACCTCCAACTGGCCCACCTTGGACTTCAGAACTTCCATCTCTGGCAGAAGGCCCAAGTCTTCTTCCCTTACTCCTACACCCACATGGCACATATCTTTCTCTATGCTGTCCGGACCCACGGCAATGGTTCGAACCTCCTTTCTAATCCCTGGCCGTACACTACCCACAATAACAGTATTTTCTATCTCACAGCCAGAGTCCTGATGTGAGACATCAGGTGTGGTGGGTGAGAGTCCCTCCTCCACTTTACTGGTTCCAGCCTCCACACCTTCCTCTGGGATGTCAATGTAGAGCTCTCCACGTGGCCTCCCACGACTAAACCCAAGTGTGTGGCCCAGGAACTTCTGGCTTTTAAGTTGCACACTAAGCTGTCGCTTTTCCTCCTGCAACACAGAAATTTTCACCTGCAGCACAGGAATGGTCTTCACTTGCTCTTCCAGATCCCGGATCTTCCTAAGGGCCATGGCCATTTGCTCACGTACATGCTGTAAGTGGGCTGGAGTGGGTGATACGGGTGTGGACAGACCTGAGCTGGCAGGTGTGTAGGAACTTCCCCCACTCTGGGCACGATTAAAGCTGTGGGCACTGGACAGAGAGGTGTTGGAGCCAGCAACACTGCTGTGCATGCTGCCTAAGTTTGAAAAGCGAGTGTCCTTCTCTTCCTCCAGCTTTCGTCGTGCATCTAGCAGAGTCTTCTCCACACGGGCCATGCTGAAATTGGGACGCTGAGAAGTGTGATAGCCTGGTGCACAGTATGAGTAAGATGAGTGGCGGCTGTCCATGCTGGCATTGGAGCACAACGACTCAGTGGAGGTCCACCATGAGCCAGTGTAACCATAACCACGGGGCAGAGAACCATAGCGTGGACGTCGCTGAACAGGGACCCTCTTAATAGTATTACCCTTTTCAATGTCATTAACATATTTAAGGAAGTCCAGATCCAGACGGTATCCATAGGGGGTCTCTACTGAGTAAGGAGCTTCCGTGTCCTTCGGGTGCAAGGAAGTGGGGACTGTAGAGTTAATCTTCCCTGCAGTGTGGGGTAATCAACATTAAACCAGCATAAATCTCACTCATATCTTATCTTAACAACAGAGAACAGTATCATTGGCAAGCTAAAGACAGCTAACAAAGCTAATCTATGTAGAAAATTCTATTAGCCATATGTTATGATCAATGATTTAGGAAAGCTGACAAGAATAAACTAGGATTTCCTCAGGTCATGTTTATATAGTTATCACTTAATATGTAAGGACCATGTTAAGAGCATACGCACCTACAAAGCCTGCTGTCATTTATATAGTTTTATTATTTTTAAAAAGGTTTAATAAACATAAACATACTATTATAATTATCTCTATATATACATTCAGAGGCTTAAATAATCTCAGGCACAGTTCAGTGTCCCTCCCTACAGAGCTCATTCTATATATATAAAATATTTATTTTCACATTCATAGGCTATCTCTCTATCTATCTATCTATCTATCTAAATCAATGATTATATAATTTAATTTATTTGTATAACTTTAATTTATTTGTATAAGACTCAAAGCAGCTTTACAGACGTATATAAACAGAATACATTTTTAGTTTAAAATGTAAAATTAATTTCCTATTTATCTCTAACATCTATTCCTAATAAAAGAGCTGGATGAGCTGATAAAAGAGCTGGATGAGCAAGGAAAGAAGAAGAAACTTTGAGAGGACCCAGACCTCATCCTCATTGAAGTGACACTGAACAGGAACTAATATT
>JAOTRN010000020.1:19669540-19680049 GCA_028566695.1 Bagroides melapterus | reverse complement strand
TATTTTATATATTTTTATATATTTTTATATATATACGTATATATATATATATGGGTTTTTTTTACAGTAAAAATATCGTTTTTCACCTGATTTTTTTTGTTGGCCTTCATTTGTGTCCATGCTGCATCCAAATACTTAAGCTGAGCAAATGTCATATTTTCCATGTCAAAAAGGCATTGTTAGACAGATGAGACGACTTGGGAGGAGGGAAAGGAGGTGCAGGAGCAAAGGCTAGAGGAGGCAGCGTTGCGAGCAGAATGCCAATGACGGGATTAGAGGCCATATGGGCTGCAGGCACCATCTGTAGTGTGGGAGAGATACAGAGAGGGTTAATTATAGGGCAGAATCCAGTCTTCTAATAAAACACCCCGCCCCGCCCTTCCAGCCGGCAGCCCAATCTCCACCATCCACTCACCCACTCGCTGAACAATAACAGCTCGGACCCCAACAATACAGCTGCTTAGTCATACTCACCCCCAACATGTATACATGCGCAGATGATGCAGACACGGAGCCTACGCCATTCAGACCCAGCTAGCAATTAGCCTTAGTGTTCTACAGTACACATGTAGGAAGAGAAAGAATATAAGGAAATTGAGGGAATAGACGGAAATAAAAAGCAATTTAAAGAACAATGAAAAACAGAATGTCCAAGAGACTCCAACGCTACACAAAAGAGAAGAGTCTAAAGGTCTTAAAACACTCTAAATGTATGGTCATTAAATATATATATATATATATATCTTAACCCAAGTGTAATCCACCGCACAGTGGAATAAATAACAAAATAAAAACCTGCGTCCAGAAAAATCAAATTTATGGAGTATATGGAGCAAAATATGTGAGCTTCCAGGGACGCTGGACATATTGGAAGCTGTTTACTTGGTTTGGTGGTTGCCAGAGGAGCAATTTCCCCTTGAGGGAGAAGACAAAGAAGGGAGGGAGAAGAGGGAGGGGGGAATTTCTCTATCGCACAAAAACACACAGTCTCAGTGCCACCATCAATCACAGTCAGACCCAAAGTCATAAAGGAATACAGACTAGAGACAAATGAAAGGTAAAAGTTCAGTCCAGATATCAGAACAGCTTCAGTGATCCTTAACAAAGGTTCTACATGGTTCTGGACCGGTGTAGATGTATGGACTCTGTCTTCTTAATGATATTCATGCCAATGTTTTTTTTGTTGATGGTGTTTTAGAGCTCTGTCCATTCAGACTCTCCTACTGTATATGAGTTCAACTGGGTTGATGATATAGTGATGAGATATGGTGAAGACCACAGTGTACATCATTTAGACATCAGTCAAAATAAATCTGTACTGACAAATGCACCAGCACCGTTTCCTTTAATGTGTCACTGTATAATTTATCAGTAAATCTGTTGTCAATGCAGCAGATTCTGTCCTGGAGACAATACGGACAGAAATATTATTACAAATACACGTTCTAATCTTCCTGTAATGGTGACCTTTACATGACTATAACTGCATAACAATTGCTTATCATTTTCTTCAGTGGTGAGACTTTAGTTGAAGGAATATAAGGTGAACTTTTTGTAATATTTTTGTAAATACAAGAATAGATTTCCTGAGCTTCCTGGTGGTCCAGCAGCAGGATCCTGTGCTCCGGGAGGGAGCTACCCCAGCCACTGAATAGTTAGCTCTCAACACCGGTCCCAAGTCTGGATAAAATGGGAGGGTTGCATCAGAAAGGGCATCTGGTAAAACCTGTGCCAAATCAAATATGTGGACCATGTGATCCGCTGTGGTGACCCGAACAGGGAACAGCCGAAAGAACAACGAAACAAGAATAGATTTCCAGAGAGACTAGATTTAGAAAGCATCCTGCTGGAGTGCTTAATAAGGGTACTAGAGCGTGTTTGCTTAATAGTGTTAGTTTAGAAAAAAGGAAGGATAAGAAAGAAAGGAAGTGGGCAGATGGAACCCTTCTGAACCCAGGAGGGAACTTGTACGTACACACACTGTGTCAAGACAGTAACGACAATGACACACGTGTTCTGTTTTAGGTGTCCTACGCCAGACCCAGTTCAGCCTCCATCCGTGACGCTAACCTCTATGTGAGTGGATTACCCAAGACCATGAGTCAGAAGGACATGGAGCAGCTGTTCTCGCAGTATGGCCGTATCATCACCTCCCGTATCCTGGTGGACCAGGTCACAGGTACAGCCTTAGATTTAATACATTACTGCAAATACAGTTAGAACAGTGCACGTGAACACGACTAATAATAAAAAAAACTATTGGTCTATTGGTTCATGTGATTACAATAAAAGGATTCAGATTTGCTTTATTAAACTCCACCTCTGGCACAGGCATATCACGAGGAGTGGGCTTCATACGCTTTGACAAGAGAAACGAGGCTGAGGAGGCCATCAAGGGCCTGAATGGCCAGAAGCCCCTGGGTGCTGCCGAGCCAATCACTGTCAAGTTTGCCAACAACCCAAGTCAGAAGACAGGCCAGGCACTGCTCACACAGCTCTACCAGACCGCCGCCCGTCGTTACACAGGGCCTCTGCACCACCAGACTCAGCGGTTCAGGTACTGCTTGCCACCTATTACCTCTAGCTCTGATCCTCTCTGCTGGCATTTTCTTTAAAATGCAGCGCTGCCATGCCATTAGAGGGAAACAACATGACCAACAAAGCTGACATCAAAATTTAACTAGACATTTATCCAACACGTAACATGCAGTGCATTCAGTCCATCGCCTGGGGGCCCTGGAATCATTGCGTCAGTGGCCGAGTCCTGTGTGGCGACAGGTTGAGGACGATGTAATGCTCCCTCTAGTGGCTGCTCAGACTGCATGTTAAATAAAAACCCTTGTTTTCTGGTTTGTCAGATCCTTCCACTAATGTCTCCACCTACTTCACTCTCCCTCTTGCATTGCAGACTCGACAATTTACTAAACGCCACCTACGGAGTCAAGAGGTAATTTCCAAAAGAGGTGTCTTTTTCAAAAGCATCCATGCCTACAACAGCCTCAAACAAAGTGGCCGGAATGCCCCCTGCTGATTTAAGCTTGAATTAGGTGATTTGCAATGCAGAATCGCACTCCATAGCCACCATAAGACTAATTAATAAATAAGGGCCAAGTGAAAATCTCCATTGTGGCACAGCAGGACATTCTGGAATGGCTTTGTTGACTCGTTTTGTTCTTTTGGTTGATTACTCGATTGAACTGATTTGTATATATATTTTTTATTGAACTAACATTTAATTTCTTTTCAGTTTCAGTTGCTTTAATGTCCATTTTTTCCACCAGCATGGACATACCAGATTCCGTTTGCGTCTCTTCTGTTGGCTCCAGTTTTGTTGATTTGTTTCTTGGTTGCTTTCATCCCTCTCTAGGTTTCTGTGTTTTGCTCAGTATCGTGAGATTTCTGTTGAACATTGTAATTCCTGTGTCCTGTTTCTACAGAGGCTTTTGGCCACCAGGGAATATGACTAAAATACTCTAAGAATGTGGGCTAACATGTTTTAGAGAGCAAAGCAGTGTTCTTTTTTTTTTTCTAGCTGGTAGTGAAGATGAGGATCTGCAGTCGAGCCCTGAAGGCATAGATATCAAATCACGAGAGAGCATGTGTAGTGAAGTGCATGTGGCATGGAACTTCAGAATGACACCCATGGTAGTTGTCCATCTCTCTTCCCCAGGTTCTCTCCCATCACCATCGACAGCATGACCACGCTGGCGGGTGTAAACCTGACGGGTCCCACCGGTGCCGGCTGGTGCATCTTTGTCTACAATCTTTCTCCTGAGGCTGATGAGAGCGTTCTGTGGCAGCTGTTCGGGCCGTTCGGTGCCGTCACCAATGTCAAGGTCATCCGCGACTTCACTACCAACAAATGCAAAGGCTTCGGCTTCGTCACCATGACCAACTACGATGAGGCGGCTATGGCCATTGCTAGCCTTAACGGCTACCGCCTGGGTGACCGTGTGCTGCAGGTCTCCTTCAAGACCAGCAAGCAGCACAAGGCTTAAGATAGAGAGGTGTGGCCTGGCCGTTACCACCCCTTTTAACCCAAAGGGGGGAGGGGGCACTAAGCTTCCCGCACATTCACTCTACATGGGCCTGGACTGAGTCTCTCTTTGACACACACTTATCACACACATTACACACCCAAATACAACACACACACACATTTAGCCAGAGTCTCCAAAAATGACAAACACATGAGTTTTTTTGGTTTCTCTTTACATGACATCCCTACTTTTTGCCTGGATTGAATTAGTAGAAGGTGACTCGGTGACTCGGTGACTCTGACTCGGTGACTCTGTGACTCGGTGACTCAGTGAGATTGCTTTGCAAGACACACAGTTTTAATGAATGTGACCCAGAATGTGTGCGAAGTGCTTCGGTTTAATTCAGGCAAATTAGAAGCGTCACTGAACAAAATTGATCGTATAAATATATAAATATATATATTTGCAGTTTACCCAAATTCTTGCCCCAATAACTCTCCTGTATTTAAGGAGAAAATGTAGTCACTTTTTTACACTTGGGCATTTTGAATCAGTGGATTTTTTTAGATTTAAGAAAAAAAGAATAAAAACAGTGTTCTCTCATATATATTATTATATAACGATATATTCAATATTTAAGGTGGTTATAATAGCCAAGTATGTAAGCATTTTCTAGAACTTTTATTACGATTTCCTGGCTTCACCTACAGTTGCATTCTAGCTTTAGCGCGCTGTGCCGACCCCATTAAAGCTCCGATCCTTACAGCCACTTTAATAATGTGCAGAACAGCACCTACAGGCTGAGGAACATGAGAAGGTCATCATAATCACTTCACTATAAACTCAACAAGGCATCATACACTCCAAGATCCAAGCCTAAACATACACACACACACACACACACACACACACATTCTTCCACATCACAAACACAGTTAAGATTAAGTAACCTAAAACATCCCTGGATTGTTCTACTCTAGTTTCTAGCGTTCAGAAAGCTGTCACTGGGATCAGTGTTTAGTTTAACCTTAAGATTAAGCTTACCAATAAATTCCAAAACACTTGAGAATGGATTTCCTGGTCAGGGTGAACCAGGGCTCCGTCTGTCTCAACTTCCCTTTGGATGAAGGACATTTTTTAAAAGCTGACCTTAGGAGAAGTCCATGGAGAAGGGTTTAGTAGCCGCTACCTTTTCTCCATATACTCCTTCAGGATCAACACACCCGGTCGCTCATTCTTATCTCTCAATCTGACAAGCTTTGTGCTTCTAATCGATCTTCACACAAACACAGATCATACAACACAAGCTCGGAGATTCCATTCCAATGTCCACGTTAAGGCGAAGCCACCTGATCTTCATTTAAATCACCTGCACTGAATATTTATTAATCCCTTTTAAAAAGATGCACTGAATGATGATGCCCACATTAATGCTAATGCCCATAAAAACAAAACTGTTCCAGACAGAGAGAGAGAGAGAGAGAGAGAGAGAGAGAGAGAGAGAGAGAGACGTTGCTGTAAAAAAAAAAAAAAAAAAAAAAACAGATGAGAATTTTAATGCGAAAGAGAGGGTTTAAAAATGTGCGTTTAAACCGAATGACATTTTGCTTTTTCTTGATAACGCTGTGTTAGCCAAAGAGGACAATGATCTCTTTGAAAATATGGATTACATTAGAGATTAATATATTTTTATATCTACAGAAAAAAAAAACAAGTCCTTGTGCAACATTTTTACAGATTCTTAAAGCGTGGAATCCTTTGGGACACACCGCATGGCTTTTATTTTTTCCGACTTTTCAGCTTTTAGGGGAGAGAGCGCCTGACTCTCTGCGGTGTCTGGGAGGGGACCGAAGTGTTGGGGACTTCTAAACGTACAGTATGTGCAGTGAAACCATTACATAATTAAAAAAAAAAACAAAACAACAAAAAAAGCAAGCAAGTTCGCATTATGCTGAAAAAAAAAAAACATGACGGATGGACGTGTACGCATTAGGATTAAAAGAAGTTGCATTTTCTCTGAAGTTGCTTCAGCGGCGGTGCAGTGAAACGTTATGAACTAGCTGCAATCTGTTCCACAACGGCTCCATATCTGCAAACTGACAGTGGCACTTTGAACTCCAAACATTTCACCCATTTTCTTTTGCAGATCAGGTTTAAAGATAATCTATCGTCCACACTGACCATGCTCAACGCACCAAAGAACGGATTGAAATTTGGGATCCATTAAAGCTGCGCAGTTCATTGTGTTTATACACAATAAAGCTCCACAAGAGCTTACGACTGGCTAATTCTATCCTCCGGTCCATTATATCATGTAGATCACGACAGCACGTCTTCATCGTCTGATCGGAGAATATTCTTCATCCTTAGGAATGATTTTTTCAGACTCCAGGTCTGCAGGTCCTCATCGTCCCTCAGCATCAGCTCATTAGATTTAAACGTCATATCTTTATTTCCTTTAACCTTCACGGCTCATTCCACATGTTAATGAAGCACTAACTCACGGCTTCCATCATATCGCCCTCTTCACGTACACACCTCACTCTATATCCACGCATCCTTCCAGCACTGAATATCATATTTCACTAATTATTCGATTAGTACAAGTGTTTTTTTCTTCCACAGCACCATACAGACGCTCCTCACATCCACGTACACTCACGTGAACATATCCATCAAATCCTGATCATTTCTGCCCACACTAATAGTTGGTGATGTGCCAATGAAAAGGCACGATTATCTTAAAATCATATCTCAAGCCTTAGTAACCTGCCTTATGAAGTTTCTGTCTACCCTCCACATGTAGTGCCGGGGAGGTGAGGGGCAGCCCAGGGGCAATATTTATAACGCTCTTGGGAAGAAGTATCTGGAGAAGGTTGTGGTGCAGTAAAAGAGCCCTCAGTGAGCCCACAAACCCAGTGCTGATTAACTCTTTCACTCCAAACACACACACACACACACACACACACAGAGTATATAAAAATACAGAGACCGTCTCCCCAAATCTACAGTAGAGAGCCAGAGACAAAGGCAGAATCACACATACTGCACCGCTTGAGCAACAAAATACAATAAATCGTTTAAAAAGACAAAAAATTTTTCCTATGGAACAGTAAGTGCAATGTGCTTCGTTTTTATATTGACTGAGAACAAAAGATATATATATTTTTTAAAAAAGAAATTAAACATCACATTGAAGTGGTTTGCAGAATAGTGAAAGGATCAAATGCGATAAACAAACGGGAAAAAAATAATAAAAAAAAAAACAACAAGAAGTGTTAACAGATTCATTAAAGGAATCAAACACCAAGAGCTCTGATCTCTGACGATGTTCATTATCCCTTCCTGAGCCCCTGAATTAGTGCTCTGACCACGCGTGCTAAAGCCAACGGCCCAACACGGGACGGAAAAGAGCAATTCTCAAAGACCGTGAAAGGAAAACTGTCTAATATTTCATCAGTTTTAGCCCATGTCGATTCCAAACTCTCGTTTTTCCTGTAATTTATTGATTTCTTTGACATATCAGAATCACATGTTAACTTAGCGTATTTGTGTCGTTAACGTTGCCATAGAGAACATACATGGGTTGGATATTTCTTTTGGTTGCTTATTGGGTACGATTTATTCTGTTTTTCCATTATTTAAAATTAGTTGCTGTTCCTACAGTGTATGCAGGTTTTAGACTTAGTTAGATTTTTTGATTTCAATCAAACTGTGCTCAGTTGTGTTCGTAAAAGTCTGTGGTAGCTTTTGTTGCAACATAAATAATTTAAACAAGAAAAAAATTCAATATAGCGCCAACGAACTTGTATTATTTGGGCGACTTTAAGCTTGTAGTTTTAACTTATTGTTAACTTAAAAACTATTTATTCTCATTATTATGATTATTATTATTGTTATTGCCTTGTATAAAAGTATGTTTTGTGTATATTTATGGTTTATTTCATATTTGCAAGTTTAAAAGAAGTTTAATTTTGCCAGATTTGGATACATCATTTTTTTTGTTTGTTTGTTTGTTTGTTTGTTTGTTTTTTGTTTTCCTTTCTTTCTAAAAGGGAACAAATAGAATAAAAAAAAAAAACAGCTTTAGAATTACAATTTGGAAAAGTTCTCCATAGGCAAAGAATGCACTGCTATATTAAACTAACTGACCGTGTAAACATACATGCTGTGTTCTAGATGTTATGCCTTTTACTGCTTGTGTTCTGTTTGTCTTGTTAAATGAAAACCTTTTGATTATTTAATCTAATCACAGTCTTGTTTTATCCGGCCACATCCAGACCCCCGAACAAGTGAAAAGAGAGGGTGGAGGAGAGAGAGAGAGAGAGAGCGCTGTGTGTGAGTCGACTCTCACAGATCCTCTCTTTTCAGTTTGATGCCTTTTTTCTGAACCTCCAGCAGCAGGCAGTGATGAAGGGGGTCGGTGGTTCCTCTGTTTCTCAACCAATTGTATTTTTGTATTGATTAATTTAGAAGGGATGCAGAGTTACTTAGCAATGTTCTTCTTACACCATTTCTCATGGTACAATAATACAAAAAAAAAATAAAAGAAAAGAATTAACCACAAAAGCCTCAGACGTCACCGGTCGAGGACAAAAAGTCAAATGTCATAGTTTCCAAACACAACCAAAACAACCAACAATGTAACAAAGGAAAAAAAAATAAAATATATCTTTCTGTTTAGTTTAGGATATTTATTACTGGGATTACAGCTGAAAACGCTTGAGGACTTTTTCATGGAATTATTTAATTATTTGTACTTTACATGCCAGAAAAAATAAAATAAAAGTTGCGAACCCTAGTGTCCCGGTTGTTTTCGTCTCTGACTTTCTGTGTGAAGAATCAAATACAAGCAGCTCCAGATGTTCAATAAGAAGCAGAGGTTTCATTACACTGTTAGTTGTTTTCTTCACACAGCACAGCTCTATACTCTAAACAAACCCTGAAATTACTCTGGTAAAAAAAAAAAAAAAAAAAAAGTTAAACACTGTGATTGAAAAGACTCCAGACAGGACGTGGAATTTAAAAGGAGACTTTATTTAAGATGGAATGTGATCTAATTTCTGTAAAAATCCAACACACAAACAAACACAAACACCTCATGATCTTCATCTCCTGTTCAGTGAGGTGATGACTGGAGCAGACATGATGAGACACAGAGGTGGTGAGATGATGGAGGAACAGACGCCGTCCTCACCCTGGGACCTGAAACACTGAAGAAGTCACACACTTTCATTCAGCTGTATTCAAATCAGCTTCAAGTTCAACATGACACACATTAAATATGAACACCAGCTTTCTGATAACTGTATGATCTTATAACCTAACATCAAGTCTACTACACAGGTCCTCTACATTTCTACACAGAACTATTGGCACCCCATAAAGACACCGTGCAGTTTTACTTTCAGACGAGGCTCTTTAAACACACCACAACTGTGTTACACGTTTCTGAGAGGAAATCATATCTGAATCTAGTGTAATGTTCGAGTTGGGTGATGAGAATGATTAAAATACTGATAATGTGATAACATTATTTACATTTAATACACCATTAACCTTCATTTATTTGTTGATTTATTTAGTTCTTTATACGTGGAATTATACAAATGTGTGGGTCTAAAAAAGGGACTAGTTTAAATAATAAAGCTAACACGAGTATTTTGTGATTTTGCTATATAATAATTATAGCACTGTTTTATGATACACATGTACAATATAATGTAGAAATATCTTCAGGTATCGTGATTATGATATTTTGGAATATCAGCCAGCCCTAGTGTAAAGCGGTATTCTTCAACAACACACTGTTGTATCAATCAGTCTAGACTGTGTTCAGTCTCTGAGTCAGTTGTAGTACTTTCTAGCACAGTGTGTGTGTGTGTGTGCATGCGTGTGTGTGTGTGTGTGTGCGTGTGCACATATGTGCTCTTCCAGTCTGAACACTGAACATCCTCTTGGGCTCATGCTGACCTCTCGATGGTATCAGTGACCTCTCGGAGTGTAAACAGTAGCGTGATGTGTGTATGTGGGTGTTGGTAAGCAGCTCTAGTCTGTAACACTAACATGCCTACAGCTCCAGTGAAACCTCATAGCCAACTTCACTGGAGAGAACCTCACCGATGGAGTCTCTGGAGCACTAGAACTCATCGTGATCAGGCAGGGCATGGTTGAGGGACGGCTCCTGACACACGGCGGGCGTGGTGAACTCCATCAGATACTCACAGCGGCTCGGCTCTGAGGTGGACGTGACCATGGTCTCTTTCCCACACGTCATCTTCACCTAAAGAAAGTTAAAAATCAAAGTGAACAGGAGGAACACGTGTGACATGCGCTCTCGCACACACGCGCTCTCGCACACACGCGCTCTCGCACACACTCACGCACACGCGCTCGCTCACACACGCGCTCGCACACACACGCCCTCGCACACACACGCCCTCGCACACACACGCCCTCGCACACACACGCCCTCGCACACACACACGCGCTCACACACACACACGCGCAGACACACACACGCGCAGAC
>JAOTRN010000020.1:19638631-19652615 GCA_028566695.1 Bagroides melapterus | reverse complement strand
TGCATGATGAAGTTCTTATCATTAACTTGGATGTTTTTCTCCTTAAACCTTCAGACAGAATGTTTCTGTAGACTTCTGACTTCATTCTGCTGCTTCCATCATGAGCTCCATCATTAATAAAGATTAGTGAGAATGTTCCAGAAGCATCCATGTAATCCCAGTCCATGACACTAAACACCACCACGTTTCACAGAAGAGCCTGTACAGTATGTATTAGATCATGAGCAGATCACTTTTTCCTCCACACTTTGGACGCTCCATCACTTTGCTTTCAGAAGTGTTGTGTCTCTGTAGCTCTGTGTTTCTTTTTGAACTTCAGTCTGTCCTTCTGATGAGTGGATTACATCTTGTGATGTGGCGTCTAGATTTCTGTTCTCAAGTCTTCTTCTTCAAACGGTGGATTGTGAGACCTTCCCTGCTGTCCTGTGGAGGTTGGTGGTGATGTACTGACTGTGGTTTTGTTTTGTTTTCTCTCACAATGTTACTGTCATCAGCTGTTTTTGTTTCCTTGGTTGACCACTTCAATGTTCGGTTGTCAGAACACCAGTACAAGTTGTTGTATTGTTTATATTCAGTACTTATTCAATGCCTCGGATTCATTTTCTCAGCTTCAATATGGTTTGCTTTTCTCCCTGAGACAGATTTTCATGTTGGTTTATCCTTTTTAACAACAAATGTCATCTTCATAGCTATGGCTCAGTCAAGAGGCATTCAAGAGCTATTTAATGTTTAAATCATCAAATTAATAGGACACACCTGGCAACACAAAAGACTCTTTCAGTCATTTGTTCCAATACTTTTGCTTGCTTGCTTGTTTTATGTTGGAATTCTAATCTTTTGTATTCATCATTTGATCTCAAACCCAAATGTCTTTTAGAGGGGACTTTATATAGTATAAAATTATTCACCTGCATAGTCAGCATGAAATGCATCCAGTCTGAGGTGAGCTGAAGTCCAGATTTATAAATAAGGGGAATGTCTGTTATTTTATAACTGTCAATTCTAAACAGTGGCATAACAACATTAAAACTCATAATACATCAATAAAATACAAACTTCCTTTGCAACTCACTTAATAAACTACTCTCGAGACAGTGTCGTAATCTCCAGTGGACCAATGAGGAAAACATTTGGAAAACCTTCTTGGTCTGTACAGCCTGTTTTCAAAAGGCAGCAAATTCCAGGCACTAATTTAGTATTTTATTAAATTAACAAAAACTAATTCATTATAAGATTAATCACAGAACATGATTAAGAAATCCAGAACCTGGATTAGCAGAAACATGAACACAGTGAATTCAGTCAAGACTGCAGTATTTCTGGCACAGCAGCCACATACCTCATAAATCTGACCACCAAAAGGTTAAATCGTTATATGTCCAAAAGTATGTGGACACCTGACCATCGCATGCACACATGTTGTTGAACATTCCAAAACTGTGCTCATTTTATATGGTAATATTTATACTTTTTAAAATGTTTATGTATGTAATGATGCTGTGTGACAAACACCATTGTTAAATGTGCTATACAAATAAAACTGAATTGAATTAAATGGATTTGTGTTCATTCAGCTACAACATTTACATTTGTGGCATTTAGCAGATGCCCTTGTCCCGAGCGACTTACATTCATATTTCATTTATACAGCTGAGCAATTGAGGGTTAAGGGCCTTGCTCAAGGGCCCAGCAGTGGTAGCTTGGTGGAGCAAGGATTTGAACTCACAACCTTCCGATTGGTAGTTTAATACCTTAACCACTAGGCTACCACATCCCCACTACAAGTGCTACAAGAGCATTAGTGAGATCAGACACTGATGTAAGAGTGAGGAGGTCTGGGGTTCAGTCAGTGTTCAGTGGGGTTGAGTCAGAGTCAGGGTTCAGTACAGGACACTCCAGTTCTTCTACTCCAACCTTCACACACAATGTCTTCATGGAGCTTTGTGTTTTGTGTCCAGGTTCGTGGTCATGATGGAACAGGGGATAAGTGAACGAAAAAAGTAAAAATATTACAGAGTACAAAGACATTCTATACAACTGTATGTTTCCGTCCTTGTAGGGAAGAAGCACGTAAGAGTGTGTGACGGTCAGGGGTGCACATACTTTTGAACATATAGTGTACATTGCATTGATTGTTGAAAAATAAACTATCACACACTGGCAGGCAATACTCTGAGCAATTTGAGAAACTTCTCTGAACTTATTAGAGCATTTCTGAAAGGGACAAGTTTTTTTGCATCCACCACAGTTCCCCGAGCTTGTCATGGGATCTCCCTCTGGTGCTGGAGTCCCTAAAGGTTTCTTCTCACAAGGGTGGGCAAGAGACCAACCTGAAATGGGTGTCTTTTTGCTAGCCATGACTTTAGCATAGTGGGAGATCTGCATGCCCTGGGGATAAACTCGCCTTGCGTGTGGTTTTGCCAAATGACTGCAATTTACTTTTGGCTGAATTCAACAATTTCACACAAATCACTTTGAGTAATAATATTTATAACAAATACTACATCACATGTCACTGTAGTGTAGGTGTTTCGGTCCCATCATGTGTACACATGTCCAATTACACAATTAAATCAAGTAAAGTTCTTTTTTCATTTGTTTCACATTTGTGACTGTATTCATGTCTTTAATATTATAATTTAACTTATTATTTATTTTAAATTTTTAGATCATGGAGTTCACTGGACCAGATTCTCTGATGAAGCTGGGCCTCAGTGCTGTGTAGTGCTACTCTAAATGCTGTTTAGTAATAAGCTTTAAACTCATTTTCATTAAAAAGCTTGTAGAATTTTCTGGGAAGATTGTATTTTGGAGAACATTTATTTTAGAGTGACAAATGCATGCACAATGAACACACAAGTTAATATTTAAAAAATGAATTAAAGGATGATTTTAATTCTTCAGAGATAAGATGTTCTAGAAGAACGTCCAGCACACATCCTGTTCATATCTGCATTCGTTTTCATTTAGAACACATTAACTGTTTAATCTGTATAATGTATTCATGTTCCGTTGCATCCCTAGTGTGTGTGTGTGTGTGTGTGTGTGTGTGTATTTGTGTGTATTTCGTATGTACCTGACTTTTTTCCACAGATGCAGTGTGTTTATCGCACATGGGGCTGATCTCCATCCCACGCTCACGCTCCTTATCTCCCTGCTGGAAAAATTCCTCCATGATGCGTTCTGTCCACTGCCGGTACACTGCCAGAGGCTTGGTGGGGTTGCTAAGGTCAGCACAGTGCACCATGTTTCTCAAGACCTGCACAGAAGAATAAACATAAACATCATATGAATATCATTAAACTATGAAATCATTTCCTCTTTTAAACTTTTAAATGCCATCAAGATCCAATAAACAACTAGAATTGTTCTAAAGAAGCGTTATTCTATATTAATCTATTGAATTTTAATAAAGGAATGGAACCAAAACTAAATTCATGATCACATACTGGTTGATAAGTGAAATATATTTAGAATTGTTAGGCTGTAGTATAAAAAATTCCACACCCTCACTGATATATACTTAAAGATCTCTCATCAAATGAAAAGTCTGGAAAAAACGATTAAAGAGCATGAGGTCAAGTTAAATTCCTTAACCCAAACCCTGGCTGTATCTGCCAAGAGGTTATGACTTAGTTATAAACTGATATATCAGTAATATACTTGCCCCAAATGTACAGATCACATTGTGTTTTGAATTGAAGGCCAGTCCAAACACGTGAACTAAAGAAAATCAAGGATCTTGAAATGTTCTGTGTAGAGTGTTGACATTACTCTAACATTACTAACATCAACAGGAAGTTCAGTTGAAGGGCTTCACCAAATATTAATAGTGAGGGTGTGGATATATATGACACCAGTGTTTCCTAAATATTTAAAATATTTAGAATTTTTTATTTTTATTCATTTATTTATTTATTTATTTTTACTAATTTTCATTAGGAGTGCTAATACTCTTTTAGCAGTCATTTATCTGCCATAAATAGCTTGTCAAATTTCCACAATAATAACCACAGTAATCAATTTATCTTGTTGAAGGTTCCAGTAGACACAGAACCTGTATTATAAATGTTAAACACAAGGCCTTGAAGTGGGATTTATTGATAGGCATCACAAACCTGCCAAGTTCCACACTTATTCGCACATATGATCCACCTACAGGCATGGACTTAGGACGTAAAAAGAAAAAATGTGAACATGCAAATTCAAAGCTCTGCATCAAACTGGGGACACTGGAACTGTGAGGCAGCAGCTATTCTGTTCTCCCATTAAGGCTCAGAAGAAGAAGCCTTTATTTTTGTCATATATTCATTACAGTACAGTGAAATTCTTTCTTCACATATCCCAACTTTTGGAGGTTCAGAGTACAGGGTCAGCCATCATACAGCACCCCTGGAGCAGAGAGGGTTAAGGGTCTTGCTCAAGAGCCCAACAATGGCAACTTGGCAGTGCTGGGGCTTGAACACCCAGAGCCCAGAGTCACCAGTGCCTTCTCCTTTCTGTGTTCTCCTTCCATGTCCACTCTGTCAGTGGTTTTTATACCACTGCTATGCCGACGTCACGCACTCACAAGACATCCTCTCCTTTCCTTACCTCAGACATTCATATTTCTGCTCAGATCTCAGTTCGCCAGCTAAAATAAATCCAGACAGCTGTGTATGGAGCCCCATGTCAAGATCTTTTGATTCCCCTGGAGTTCCCCAACCCACACCCTCTCCCCTGAGAATGCACACAGCCTTGGGGTAGTTCTGTACAACCAGCTATTCTTCTTGCCTCACAGTGCTCACCTGACCCTGTCATGTAGGTTTCTCCTTTATAACATCAGGGTGGTCTGGTTTTCCTGTCCACTGTGGACACTCATGTGCTTGTTCAGTGTCTTATCATCTTTAGATTTGACAACTTGCTCACATTACACATGCTGACCATTCTGGCCTATGGTTTACTTTTATGACATTTGGTAGAAGTTCTTATCCAGATAATATTACATTTTATTTCATTTTTATACAACAGAGCAATCGAGAGTTAAGGGTCTTGCTCAGTGGTCCAGGAGCGGACGTTTGGTGGCCCTGGGAGTTGAACTCACAACCTTCCAATCAGTGGGCCACATCTTATGATGCTGCAGTTCTCACATGAGCTAGGACAAGAAATAGGATAGGACCAAACTTTGTAATGGGTGGGAATTACTAAATAAGAAAAAAAAAGTTACACTCTAAGTACCATAATATATATTACCTGCTGTAGTACTTCTGTCATGTTTAAAGCAGTGTCTCTATAAACGCTTGTGTTACCTGTATGCGGTCAGTGTAATGATCAAGCAGTAGCACCCCTGAGCTGGTCACTTTCTTAGTCTCTACCATGGTCTTTAGATCTGCCAGTAAACTCATATGCTTGGACATGTCTGTTGCCAGAACCTTAAAAGACAAAAAAGCAAGCATTGGTCAGAAGAAAAGTAAAATTCTAATCCTATGTGTCTGGAAACACGGCACGTCACCAGCGCCTCACCATGTCGATGACCAGCTTGCGCAAGCTCTGGCGTTGCCGTTTGCTCAGATTCTGGAAGATATCACAGTTGTCTTCGTGAAGTAGCTTGAAACCCACAGCTAGGTGATGATTTTCTAGAACTGACTCGTCATTATACATCAGAGCCAGCTCTGAGTCTGCAAACACACAAATACACAGATCAAGCAAGTGAAACAAGCAAATTGTCTCATTACAGTTTCCCTTCACTGGAAGCCAGAGACTCAACCCCTGTTCCACATGACAATGCACACAAAGCACAGAAGGTTAGATGACCTCGAGTGCTCGAATCTTATTAATAGTCATGTGATCATGTGGTTATTCATATACTGTTCTACTGTCAGTGCTTACTGGTATTAATGAGAAATTGATTGGAAACTCCAGGATGGTCCACATCATGGATGGCAGCAGCAAACAACGCAGCCAGAATTTCCAGATCAGTGAAGACAGCCTGTTGAAGAGAAGTAATATAATTCTCACAATACACCATGACTCACGCCAGCAACAAATCTGGTGAGTTTGTAAAGTTTCCATGAGATGAACTGTACTTACGTCCAGTGCTGGCGTGGATAACAGCACGTGTGTAGACTGTGTGACGTCGGCCGCATGCAGGCTGTTGTGGTAGGCCACATTGGCGTGGTAATGATCTTCTAGCGTCATCACGTAGGTAATAAATGTATCCACTGGGATACGAAATGTCTTCAGCAGATCACGTTCCTGGGAAAAGATCAACATGTGCCGTGGTGCACTGGGATTCTCTTAGCATAACATAACCAGTTTCTTGATGAATACAGGTAGGTTCTACAGAGCAACACAAAATACAGAA
Organism: Bagroides melapterus; assembly: GCA_028566695.1. NCBI lineage: Eukaryota > Metazoa > Chordata > Actinopteri > Siluriformes > Bagridae > Bagroides > Bagroides melapterus. Next base: position 19,646,272 of record JAOTRN010000020.1, on the reverse strand, counting down.
CTTTATCAGCTCAAGTACCTGGAAAATGGCAAACATGATGCAACTCAGAGGTCTGTTATTGGAAAACTCAGCCACTCGGAAAATATTAAGGCCCCACTTATTCAAGTCATCCAGCTCCTGCAGAAAGCACATAAATATATTTTTTTTAACATTTTTTAAATATTTTTTAACATGGCTCATCTTGATTAAAGACATTTCTGTGTGTTAGTTAAAGCAGTCAGTACCCTGGCCAGTGCGTCCTCATGCTCGGTCTTGATCCCAAATCGTGGCAGGGCCTTACTGGTCAGACTGGAGCTGTGTGTCAGCTTCTTCACACCACTGATATGGCACATGGGCTTCTCACGCTCCCGCAGGGTCGGGGATGGGATCTCCACTTCATTTTGCTTGTCTGAGGAACACAATTCAGTATTTGGGCTGCTATAAAGCTGGAGCTCCATGGAGTTAAAAATAGCAGAGGAATTGAGCTTCAGGTCAGTTCACTCACCTAGGAAGGTAGTGGAGATGTATTCAGACACCTGGTTCCCTGAACGGCTCATCTCAGACAGATGCGACAGTTCTCTGTTTAGCATCCTCTTAAACTGAAGGACAGAGAGAGGAGAATGATTAATGTCTCTGATGAAGAGCAACACTGGAGGGATGGATGATATTACAGTATTTATAGTGATAGTTGGTCTGGAATACTGTACAAAACAATATGAGAATTGCAAATGTGTCTAGTTACAAATCATTCGCAGCAATAATCAATATTGAACGACCTGAGATCAGGAGATTTCTGGTGTGTACTTCATGCTGCTGTAGATATTTGTAAGTATTCATTATATTTCTTTCATGCAACAAATAGAACATGATAGAAAAATCCTGTTTCATGTTTCTAATTCGTATGCCAAAAATATCCTTTAAATATATGAATATTAAATATAAATGTAAATATATTTATGAATATTTTTTAACAGTAAGGAAGCAATTGAAGGAAAATGATGATGATCTAATCAATACATTGATAATACCATATAAACTCTATAAACCAGAGATATCTCTCTATCAGTAATCTCAGACAGACAGATGGAATAGATGGACAACATGACAATAAAATGGTCCAGAGAAAATTCAGTGCTGGTAGATGAAGCCACTGTCTGAATTAACACTTTAGATGCTCCATCATAGATATGATCTTTTAACAAAAATAAGCAGTTAAAATGTCTAAAACATCTTTTGATTTTTTTTCTTTTTTGTTGTTTTTTTTAAGGGGAATTAATGAAGCTGGAAAAATCTGACCAGCTGGCAAAGCTTGAGTTTATATCGTCAATAAGCATTATTTTACTGAACAGTTCATTCAAGCCAATTAGACATAATCTGATATGATTATATGAGTCTGTTCAACTCATTGTGTCCTATACTGTGTCATGTACTATTCTGTGTGTTAGTTATGTGACATTTACAGCATTTAACAGATGTCCTTATCCAGAGTGACAGAGATTATCCAGAGAGTCATGTCATTTTATACAACTGAGCAATTAAGGGTTAAGGGCCTTGGTCAGGGGCCCAGCAGTGGCAATGGAGCGGGGATTTGAACTCACAACCTTCCGATTGGAAGACCACCACCACATCCTGATACACATAGGTCTGGTAGGATGTGACAGATGGTCAGTTAAACCCATCTCATCTCTGATGTTACTGTCAGGTCAATATCTATAGTTAGAGAAACTTTAATCAGGCCAATCAAGCAGTCCAGGCACAAATCACTGAAAGAAAGCAATGTCCGGAGCAGATATTTGTGACTCAAACGCTAAGACAAAGAGGAATATGTATATAATGTTTATATATCACTATATTACTGCTAGGGTCAGATAAAATGATGTAAACACAGCGTAAAAGACATAAGCAGACCCGACAGATTCGCTGTGGGATTCGGATGAGACCCCAGCACGGTCCCACCGCCTGGTCCTTCACACATTACAATCTCCATGGCAACCAGCAGGTTTCCTTAGCAACTGTCTCCTCACACTCCCTCCTGCGGCAGTACAGGAGCGAGTCAACTGGTTGGGTGACAGTCAGAGAGAGTAGGCAGGTGTCTGTCTTTGACCTCCTCCAAGGTCATCGCTCTATACAGCAACTCACTCTTTCTCCATCTCCTTATGCTTTCTGCCTCTAATCTTTCTCCACATCATGGAGCTTTTCCATCCCTGCACAGAGCTGTTCTATCTGCTGCCTTTACTCTCTCCTTCTCTCTCCCTCTCTCCCTCTCTGTTTTCATCTTTTCCCTTTGCCAATAACTGATCCTCATCCGTCCAGCGATCATGATACCTCACCAAATTAGACTGGAGCCTCTTATATGACTAGGCATATAATAAGAAGACATGAGCAAACTGCTTCAGGAACATGAAGAGCAACAAAAACCAGATGTAAAGCTCAGACTGTTCATCACCCAGTAACAATACTGAACAATACCATAAACTTCACATTTATCCACAAGGCCTTTATCAAGGTCAGGTCTTTTCACTTTATTTAAGTGTAATCAATATAAGATAAAAAAAAAAAAAAATCAGGACTAATATGATAAGGAATGTGATCGTTCTGGTCTTATGACTCCTACTGTCATAAAGAATCTCTTCAGAAAGTTATAAAGGTGCTCATATTCTGCCACTGTGTTTCTTTAGCATGTTTTCTAAAGAGGGCCATGTCATCTTACTCCCACTGCTATTAAATAAGCTCCTTAACATTACACAATACCTAGAAAATATCAAATAACTTTCCTTTCAGGTTATAATGATTTAATGCACTCCCTAAGGTCTGAAGCCAAAGTCTATAGGTTGGGCCAGTTTTTAATTAAAAATCAATAGAACTGACCACCTGATGTTAAAGTCAGTCCAAATGAAGACTGCCACAAGATAAAACTCTCACGTCTTAAAGACACAGCTGAAGAATAACCAGTGAAATGCTCCAAAGAGATCAAACTATAACCATCCAACTGGGAAGCTCTAAATATTTACTGGTGTAGTCTCACAGGTTATAAAAGATGGAGAGAGGGATATAAGGAACAGGCATGAAGGAGAGAGGGATACAAGGAGCAGGCATGAAGGAGAGAGTGAGACAAGACAACCATTAAACAACAGAGCAAATATGCAGGAAAAGGAGTGCTGTAGAAAATGGCATTGTTCTCTGTGTCTCAGACTGTTGGTGATCAGGTTCACAGATCAGAACAAACATCATGTAGAACATAATATCTCTATGCTGAAAATAATATCAGATCAATATGTGGTGTGACTGTTTGCCTTTGCCTTTACAGTGACATCATTTCATTTCATTACTGCATCGTACCGTTTATAAGGTAATTAGATTATTAGGAAATGAGCTGGTAGGTTGTTCCAAGAATCTGAACGCATTTCTACAGACTTCAGCTGTTTTACAGGCCTCCAGGTTTCCATTTGAACAGTGCTTTATTACTTATTAACAACAAACAACATTCACTTTCTTAAATATTACCTATAGCATATATTCAGTTGCTTGGTTGGTTCTTTCCGTTATTCGTTTATGAAAATGAATGTTTGGGAGTTTTGGACAAATGTGGAAGACAGACAGTTAACACAACATTTATAAGATTTTGTACTGTATGTACAGCATGTCATTATTAAAACCTTTTCTCTATCCTTTTAATTTTTTGATCTCAACTCTACTTAACCATACTTAACCATCCTCAACCTTGGTCTTTAACCCTCTTAATGCCCATGTTCACAATCAGTCAGGTGACACACCCCTTCCCATGTGGCCTAGCAGGCCTCTACTTCCAGTTCCTACCTGGTCCCACCAGCCAATGAGCCAGGGTTTGGAGCAGGTCTCACAGAACAGGTCCATCAATGGGCTCCTGCGCTCGGCAGCCTGCCCTCCTCCCTCCAGTCCTCCAACTGCCCCCAGCTCCAGCTCTGCCACTCCTCTCCCCTGCAGGCTGCTGTAGCTGGAGGAGTGGGGCAGCCGGTAGGCTGCAGGACCAGGTGAAGGTCCAGGTGAGGTGGCCGGTTCGATGGCCTCCACTACACCCATGCTGAGTGAGACCGGTGGCACGGGCCTCTGGCACAGGCAGGAGGCACGGTAGTGCAGCGGGGCTGGTGCAGCACTTGTACCCCAGCGGCATGCGGGCGCAGTCAGGGTGTGCTTGCTGAGGCCACAGCCAGCCCCGCCAGGCCACTCCAGAGTGTGGATTGGCAAAATTCCAGGCACCCAAGTGCTCTTCTTCTCTGTTTTTCCTCCCCTAGGACTTTGACATGCAGGTGTTAGGTGCAGGGTGAGTTGTAAACGGCTCTCCAGGAGCCGCCTGGATCCGCTGTCCGAGAGGGCTACATTGCATCCCAGCAAAGGAACAGAGCTGACCCAAATCCAGCCGTGTAGGGAGGGGGGAGAGGAGAGGAGTGGACCAAGATGGAGAATTCCGGAAAAGGCAGATCGTCTGAAGGGCACGAGGAGGAGAAGGCAGTGGAGAGCAGGATAGAGACAGTGTAGTGAAAGAGAGAAAAGTGTGAGGATGGATGTGTGGGGAGACTGAAAGGTGAGTGAGACCAGAATGACAACGAAGGATGAGACGGAAAGAGCGAATGTGATGACAGGATAGGATGGAACAAAACAACACAGCCAGCTGGCTACTAACAGCAACACTTGATCCAAAACATACACAGACACAAACAGACAAGCAATACAAATGGAGAAAAGAAGGAAACAAAAATAGAGCCAGGGCCTTTAGCAATATTCAAGCATGGGTCTGGAAAATCAGCTTGTCTTTCGCTCGCTGTCCTTGGGTCTGTTGCCCCTCCCCCACCGCGGAGCTCTGAGTCGGGCCCCACGTTGCCACGGTGTGCACCGATCCTGTTCCAGCAAAGAGCTTAAGCTGCAGCTCCTGTCCGTCCTGCACAGCCGCCTCCCTTTAGAGCACCAGCTGCTTGAATCCACACACAGATGTGTCTGGCTAACCGATCCAGTGCTGCCTGTTTCTGTGTCTTCAGCTCTGTCTCCCTGGATGCTGTAGACAGCTCCTGCAAGCTAATAAGCCTCTTCTGACGGGAGCGTGCATGTGTGTGTTTGTGTGGGGTGAGTGTGCGAGTGTGCACTCTTGATTGCGCATGTGCAGCAGAGGGCATGTCAGTGTGTGTGGGGGAAAAAAGGAAAGTGTCTGTGTGTGTTTGTGTGTGGGACTGAGAGGTTTGTGTTGATTCCTTCGTGAACGGCTTAGTGTTTATATCTTTGCAGACATATCGACATTTTCATCCCAGTAGCACATAAACACTGGGTTTCTATCAGACCACACACGGGTTCCCCACGTGTAAACAACAATCTTCCTGCTTTCATCTGCTAGCCACGTACACACTGTACAACTACACAAAATAAAATGAAGAACTGCACTGCATATTGCAACCCAGCTGTTTTACAGCAATGACAAAAATGAGAAAGCGATCCTGTTTCTTTAAGAGAGAACGGTAGCAAATAGAAATAACGATTTGTCATTGGCTAATATGGAAAGTACATGTTCTGTAGTCACCACAGAGAGCCAATGAAAAAGCAGGAGAGGCAGACCCTGCTGCAGCTCCGTAGCAACCAAGGTTACAGCATAGACAGCATCAGGACCTGAGAGCACCCTGTTCCCACCCCTTCACTCTCCCTCTGTCTCTCTCTCTCTCTCTCTCTCTCTCTCCCCTAATGCCTTCCTCTCTTTCCTTTTCTTTCTTGCGTTCCCTTTTCTCTCCCCTCCTTCTTTTAAAAGCCAGGAGCCAGAGTAAAGACGAGGCTGGCAGGCATTCACACAAATGCTCATTTGGTTGCACTGTATAATGTTCAGACATTTCAGGAGAGAGAGAGAGAGAGAGAGAGAGAGAGAGTGAGAGAGAATGTACTCGGTTGGAAAATATATTTTAATCAGTTCCTCATGCTAATGAGCACCTACACACAAAAACTGGCAGCTCAGCTTAAAATGGAATAATGTGTGATAAAGAAAACCAAGGAAACATTCTGCTTCTGTAGTCTGCAGTCTTACATTTCTGTTTCAAACATCTGAACTTCTGTGTTGTAAAAGAATTGGAGATAATAAACACTTCACATGACATTTCAGATTGTAACTTGCATACAGTCACTGTTACACATGAATGTAGCCCTGAACAGGAAGGATTAGGTACATGCAGACACACAAGCTGATACCAGAGCTGAGGTCAAACTGTTAATGTGGCAACCAGCTGAGTGGATTGTAGGAACTGTGGAGGAATAGTGTCAGTGCCGCAAAAAAAAATAAGGTGAAAGCACACCTTGTTGGAGGCCATCTCGCTGACAGAGCGATGTGTCTGGATGGTCTCCAGCTGGTCCAAGCACCAGTCCAGCTCCTCCAGGGTCTCCCGTGCCAGCTGTTGGTATGTCTCTTCTGTATTACAGAGACACAAGAGTAGTTACAACATTCGCAGAATTTTACTCGGATATTTGAACAAAGTTATCTCACCGTGCCGAACCCCCTGTACGGTCTGCTTCAATCACAAATCTAACCAGGAAATTTTCTCTTTTCTCTCAACTGTATAGCTGAAATTCTGAAAGGTCTGTTTTTTTTTCCAACACAACGTATGACTGCTGACCTCTTTCAGATATCAGAAATACAATAATGACATCAATACAATGCTGATCCAATACTGAGAAAACAAAACACACCAAAGTCACACCAATAATCATAAAGACTGACTGTAGAGCTGGAAAACATAAACAAGCTTCAGTGCCACAGAAAACCTCTGGGGTGTTCATTTTCCCTCAACAAGTTTTTATTTCTGTCTGAATCTGTAGCATTATTTACTACAGTATTTTTGTAATGGTTTTATTAGTAAATTTGTAAAGTTTAAACTTTAAGTGTGTAGAAAATAAAGACAATGATACTGAAGTAGCTAAAATTGCATAAAAGGATCAGATCAGTGCAGAGTTCATGACCCTAAAGTAAATCACATCTGTCTGTGACTTGTGGCCTGGTGGAAATCTGGAAATTACAGTTTGTGATGAAAAGCGATCAGACTGATTCTTCTGTTTCTTTACATTTAGACATTTACTGTTCACTGCCACATGCACATGCTTTTGTGTTCCTGAATTTCACCCAGTGTAGAATGGTACAAGCTCCTGCAACTTTTGGTTTATGTGAGTGACAAACCTGCAAGCCTGGTGTTTTATGGCAAGGTAAATTCTATTCTAATACAGTATTTGTTAAATTACTGGTAAGATCTACAGGTAGATTTGAATCCTACATCAGATGATTTCTGTCGGAACTCAGAGAGGGCTTAGAGATGAGACAAATACAGGTCAATTCTAAAAGAAAACCTGTTCCAGTCTGCAAGAGATTTAAGCCTGGTGCTGATGTCAACTTTCTAATAATGACCCTGAAAACACCAACAAAACTACAATGGAGTGCCTCGAAACCTAGAACCTGGATGTGATGGTATAGTTCACTCAAACATCAGACCAGTGACCTGAGTGCTGCTCACCAACAGACTTCATCCAACCTGACAGAGCCATTTTACAGAGAAGAATGAGTCATATCTCAAAGAGTCATATCCCAAAGAGTCAAACTCCAAAGAGTCATATCCCAAAGAGTCATACCAATGAGTCATATCTCAAAGAGTCATATCCCAAAGAGTC
>JAOTRN010000020.1:19553636-19579270 GCA_028566695.1 Bagroides melapterus | reverse complement strand
ACATTACAGCAGTAGTCTGTATAGTGTACAAACTCCAAGAAAGATGCTGCAAGATCACTCAATCAAAAAAAAAAAAAATTTTACCATTATATAATACACACACACACACACACACACACACACACACACACACACAGCAGCATTTCCAATTCAAAAACATAAGAGGGAAAAAAATTCCAAAGAAATATACAAGCTCAGGTATGAACACAGCAAATAAGGTTAAACTGTGACTGTGGAAGAGATTATACTGGACACATCACAAGTTCTCACACACACACACACACACACACACGATCTGTACATTCCATCATGAATTCCAGCACACTAAAGATATTCAGTTACTACAGTGGAAAAGGTCACAGATCTGGTGCACTGAATCCAGCCATGGGGTAAGAGTGAACTCACCACAGGAGTAATAGACTCTGCCCACAGGAGAAGATAGAGCTAGCACAGGTGTAGAAGAAGAATTAGTTTAAAAAAAAAAATAATTATTATTATTGAACCACTATGTTTGAGCACAGGTCCAGCCTGCTCCAGACTGTCATTTGTTCCAGTACTTACTACAAAAAAAAAAAAAAAAAAAAAAAAAAAAAAAAAAAAATTATGAAAGCTCGCCGGCTCCCTCTGCTGGGGGTTTGGGGGTCAGTCTGAGTGAGGATCAGGGAGGGTTACCACAAAACTACAGACTGAACACAAAGTAAACAACAAGACAGGAAGTAATAGGAGGAAGGAAGACAAATCTGTACAACACAAATGGCTAGTGAGGAAAGGGTCAGGATGAGGAAGACAAATTTCAGGTGACTCGCATCCTCCACGTGCAACACACAACACTTAGTGCAGGAAACCTGGACATGTGACAGAGGAAGTGGGAAGGGGACATGTGGAGGGACCTGGACAGGTTTAACACTGAAAACACAGATCAAACATGGTGAAGCAATGAACACTGATGAACAGAGCAGCTGGGACAGACAAGGAGCACACGCAGACCTGAGACCCCCCCCCCACACACACAGACCCAGACCCACACACGCACACGGGAGGTGGGGGGAGGTGTTCCCCCCCATTGTGAGGTACCTGCGTTCTTAGCATTCATGAAAGAAAACTTAAAAAGGCAAATTAAAAATAAGGAAATAAAATAATTTACATGCTCACTGAAATCATTCACGAACAAAACTTCCACCGAGAGGCAGGGTCTGCATTACAGGAAGTTTAAGATGCTGAATCCTGAACGCCACACACTGTTTCTCACAGCCAGCCGGGGTCAAAGATGGCCACAGTAAGCAAAAGGGTTAAAAGATGCGCTTCCGTTTCAGGTAGGAGTCGGCGTAGTGACCCCCGAGGCCCTGAGAATGCTGACCCACGTAGCCACCCTCTGGACTGGGCTCTGGAGATGGAATCAGCCAAGAGAAGAGACGCTTCTGTCCCCCAACAGGAGTCTAGAGCAGAAACGGGCAGATTCAGTACAAGCAAAGTGTTATCTGAGAGATTAACAGTTAGACGCTCAGGGATCATACAGATGTTAAATGTTAAGCTACCTTAACTCCACCTCCAGGCGTAGCAGAGAAAACACTTGAGGGCGTCATGGGAGGTTTTGCCACAGCCTGATAGAACAAAAAGAGAAACGTTACCCAACAATTCACTTAGACACCATTACTTGCGCAGCTATTATCATCATCCTGGGCCAAAAAGCATTTTATTGATTTACACGCTGCTTTCTCCCGACAGTGAGGTACAAGGTTGAAGGTATTGGCAGCAAAATAAAAATCAATAGACAAGGAGTCAATGGGTGCTGCATGGAAACCTGGCACAGTTTCTCCTCACACTTCAGCAACCTCTCTGCTCTGAAGGTGGATGGAGCGTACCTTATCGAGCTGTGTGGAGAGTGCAGTCCCAGGGGCACCAAAGCCAAAGTAGGAGGAGCCAGGAGGGCTAGACGTGTGAGGGAAAAGAGACGCTCGCTCACTGACTGCTCCATGTCTCACGTTCTGCAAATAATGAGCAGGCATTAACCTCTAAAATACAACTGTGTACATTTTCATACTACACCAAAGTTTTACTCTGGATAATCCTTTGCGAGCACATGCTCCACATGCTCTTGAGCTACTCTAATTGTTAAAGCTCAGTACTCCAGAAGAGTTGACAGAAAAGAACTTCATCAAATTAAAGAGCCGTCCCAACATTTTCAGAAGATCAGCAAAGCACCTTTGTCTAGTTTCCATCATAAACCGTTTCTTTCAGACATTATCAGAGTGCAGAGCTGATGATTTGTTATGTTCATATGAATACAGCTGCTCCATCCTTAACCATCATACACATTTTTGCTTTCACACTTTTCTGAACACAGGAAATCTAACGTGTCGTCCATTGAGTGTGTGTCTCCGAGCATACACAAGTTTTTAGCTCCGAGGCTTACAGCAGACAGGTCGGCCCCTTGAGACTGGATTGGAGGCACATCAAAGTGACTAGCTGATCTGAACCTTCACTTCAGAACTTCAATTCTGGATTCTGATTGGTCAGATGATCCATTTTCTATACAGAATCTCCGTCAGTAGTACAGGGTGTACTGGATGTGGAACCACAGGTTTATATTAATATAGAATGAAGTAATGTCTTAAAGTAAGAATGTCTTAGTTACATCTACAATACAGCACACTGAAATTCTTTCTTCACATGATACTCACTGCTCCAGTGGTGCTGCATGTTGAGGACCTTGATCACAGGGCACAACAGGGGCAATTTGTCAGAGCTGGGGCTTGAACCCTGATCAATCCAGAGCCTTAAATGCTTAATGCACTCATTAGAATACATATTGTTTCAATAGAAGCATCTAATTATCTTACAAAGGGGAAGGAATCATTTAAAAATAAACACTCCTCCCCACTGTGATCCTTGATGTGAAAGACAACTGGAGTCTGGACAGGGAAGAGCTGTTTATAGTCATTCTGAGGAGTTCCAGTGGTCACCTGCATCTCATAAGAGACCCAGATCACAGATACAACGAACATCTTATTTTGCATCAGGCTCCATCACACCACACTGTTTTCTCCAGTTACAGCACACCTAGGCTTGTTCTATGTTCTCTATCTATACAATTCATTCTAACTAAATCCCCATCAATTTATTTTTAACTGTATGCCGGGTCCTATAGTGAACATCCTGATCAGAGATGAACGCTCTACTGCCTGTAGTAGTTTTAATCACTGAGGCCAAAAGGAGAGCAGCCATTGTTCATCACTTCCCACCTTCAGTTCTTGACGCATTCATCAAACTCTGCAGTTCATTGGATAAATGTCCTTGTTTGATGCAAGGAACTTCTGCACAGAGGCTGGGGCGAGGTTGACCTTTTTTATTTTAATCTACCAAAACACAATGCCCATGTTGGCTGTTTTACTGAGGAGATGGTTAATGAACCCAACACACCAGCTGCCAGTTTACAAGCTCATCAAAAACATATGAATTATATACAAGCCACAGCTGTGATGTTATTCACAATAACACTCAAGTTCTGTTGCTGATATTAGATTCATACAATAAATTTATACCAAAAAAAAAATAAATAAAACATTGTGCTCTTATGAAACTGTCTCTAATCCTATCAGCAGACAATGAAGTGATTTAGTTCAGCAGTTTACACAATACCGGACTGAATCTGACTCATTAGCAACGTTATAACTGTGTGAAAATTAAAGCATGATGCTAGTGGCAAAAAAAAAAAAAAAAAAAAAAAACATACCACATGCACCCAGGATGAATGAATATACTTAGATTAATTTGACTTTATTTACCCTTTACTCTGAGACTAAACTGCTGCTTCAATATTGGCAACAAAGAATAAAGGCCAGTGAGGGACCAGTTGTTCTTTGCTTCACTTTGTCGTTTTTAATTTTCCCCCTCATCATGCTTGGCTGAAGTAATCGAGCAGATTCTTACCTGTGCTCCATAGGCCAGATGTGCTCCTGTGCTGTCCAGAGTCTCCAGCTGCTCATAGGATGGAGAGTAGAGGTCCTGTAGAAGGTTACGAGGCCATGTGGAAATGTAAGGAGGAGGTGAAATAAACAGACATAAAAATAATCCACAGCAAGGGTGATGTGGCAGGACTTGAATTTAAGTTTAAACACCATGTGGCTTATTGGGATAACTGTTCTACTTCCACCATAGTGACTCAAACAAGCACAGGTTTCATTTATTAATGAATGGTTTACAGAGTTAATGTAAAAAGTCTGAGGGATGTGTTAATGTACATTATTACTGCTAATTTATTTTTTAATCTGTTTGATCCCTACATACAAGGTTTTACTATAGAAACATTGATGCGTACAACTACTGCAGTACATAAATTAATCAGAAATAAAAAAGGTTATATTTCCTGATCAATCACCCTCAAGTACATACCAGTGCTTTAGACATTATGCTAACCTGGTGAACCGATGGGAACTGGTACGAGTCTTGGCAGCGCAGGTTATAATTTGGGTGGATGCTCTGGAAGGTCCGGTGGTTAGCCATGCCACCTAACACTGGTCTCTTCCTGTACGGGTGGGGCCTGGAGTTGGCAGCTAAAAACACATTTTTGATTACATGAGGGGGAAAAAAAAAAAAAAAAAAAAAAAAAAAATTAAATGGAGGGAAGAACCATTACACTGCAGACATCTTACCAGAGGATGGGAATATACTGGGCGCGTTCAGAAAGGGGTTTGGGGACACGCTAATCTCCTTGGGTGGCTCTCCTAACAAAGATGCCTTCACAGAAAAGGAAGACAAGGACAAGCTGTTATTCAAATCAAAACCACATCTACTCACATGTAATCATTAAAAAGCTCACAGTCTACAGGCTTGAATGCAGTCATCAGGTAAATAATATTTAAACCAAATTTCAGTGCTTTAAGCTCAGAGGTTTAAACTATCACAAATGAATATTTGGACCATTAAACCACAGCAGCTGAAAACTAGAAAAGGATCCTCCTCCTATATTATTTGTTAGCAGCAGAGCTACCAAAGATCAGAGGACACGGCACTTTGTTTTCCCATTTGATGCCGTTCTATTCTGAGCTTGACTGTGCTAATTACAGTATCTAACAGAAGTGCATACACCCCTCACATTTTTGTAAATTGTTTTATATCCACTGAAGAAATGACACTTTACTACAATGTAAAGTAGTGAGTGTACAGCTTTTATAACTAAGTTTGCCATCCCCTTAAAATAACTCACAGCCATTAATGTCTAAACCGCTGACAACAAAAGTGACTACACCAAGTAGAAATGACCAAGCTGGGCCCAAAGTGTCAATAATTTGTGTGGTCACCATTATTTTCCAGTACTGCCATAACCCTCTTGGGCATGGAGCTCACCAGAGCTTCACTGGTTGCCACAAGAAATGGTTCCAGTAATCAGTGTCCTTAGTCTGCTTGATTTCAGCAAACTGTTTGCAGGCTTTCCAATTTGATGCAGTTTTTTGCGTGTGGTCTGAGCACCGACAGGCTGACCCCCCCACCCCTTCAACCACTGCAACAATGCTGGCAGCACGCATACGTCTATTTCCCAAAGCCAACCTCTGGATACGACTCTGCACGAGCACTCAACTGCTTTGGTCGACCGTGGTGAGGCCTGTTCTGAGAGGAACCTGTCCTGTTAAAATGCTCCATGTTCTTGACCACCATGCTGCAGCTCAGTTTCTTCTTATAGCCTAGGTCATTTTTATGTAGAGCAACAATTCTCTTTTCAGATCCTCTGAGAGTTCTTTGCCATGTTGAACTTCCAGTGACCAGTATGAGAGTGTGAGAGCAATAACACCAAATTTAACACACCTGCTCCCCATTCACACCTGAGACCTTGTAACACAGTGTCACATGCCACCGGGGATGGAAAATGGCCCCAATTTGGACATTTTCACTTTTGATGCCAGCGGTTTAGACATTAATGGTTGTGTATTGAGTTATTTTGAAGGGACAGCAAATTTACAGTGTTACACTCACTACTAAACGTTGTAGTAAAGAGTCATTTCTTAACGTGAGGGGTGTACTCACTTCTGTGAGATACTGTACCTGTTAATTGGATGGTGTGCATTTAGGAAATTTTAAGCAGAGTTGTTTAATGTAGGCTATAAAATCAGAATTGGACTGATTCAGTAATAAATACTGTTTAATAATAGCTGCAGAAAAAGGAGAGATCTCTGAAATAAAGGCCATGCAGGTAAGAGGAGACTTTCCCTGGCTATAAGAACTCACAGTTGGTAGGGTAGATCCATCTCCTCCTAGCAAACTCCCCAGTAGTGGAACATTCATGCCCTGTAGTGCAGGAGAAGGATTTGTGGAGAAAGTGTTCAGTGTGGTCACGGAATCTGGCTCCCTCCCTAGTGTCCGGCCCAGAGGTGGAGGCTTTATGGGGCCTAAAGTCTCCGTCTGTACACCCAGGGCACCTGAGCCACAAACAACAGAGAGAATTAACATCACTGGCCCAAGCAGCAGTATACAGGAGGAGGGGGTGGGGGAAGCCAAATATCACACAGAAATAAAGTGGTAGTTTATCCCTGTGTCATACCATGAGGTAGATCTCCCAGCATATTAACACCGTGCTGAAGAGGAAGGGACGCCAGAGGGTTTTCACCTAGCAGACCAGCCTGCTGAACAGAAACAAACAGAAAACCACATTAGCTCATGCTGTCTGTACAGAGATGTTCGTACAAGAAGCAAAAAAAAAAAAGCACACTGCAACAAGCAGAACAAACACTTCAGATCTGATTAAATGCAGACACTCTGAAGAAGATCAAACAAAAAATGAAAATTGGATTCAGCCGAAATAGTTTCAGGTCATTTAAAATCAGGAGCTTGGCCTGAAGCACACAGAAGGACAAGTGATGTTTTAGATGTTCTGTTTATCCACATCAGACATCCTGGATCAGACACTCAACCATAATAATAAAAAAGTGCCTGTGAAAGAAACAGAAATAAAAGCCCATGGCAATATTGCACTCAACAAGCAGTGTAGCTTATTACACTTGACCACAAACCTCCAGGGCTGCTCCCTGATATAAAGAGCAATGTGGGGGTGGGGGGTGAAAGACGCAGCAAGATAAACTATATATTTATTTTTAAAAACACAGCAAGGGTTTCATTTGTTTATGTGTACACGTCTTTTGGGTCACATGGTGTGTAGTATTTCTTTGTGTTTAGAGCAGCATGACACATAACACAGATGATCAAAATAACACACTCATACACAGACACCCAGAGAGAGAGAGAGAGAGAGAGAGAGAGAGAGAGAGAGAGAGAGAGAGATCTACTCTGGGCACTTTGTCTAAAAGGAAATAAAACATCAGCTCTTCAAAATAAGACACAGATTGGAATAATTCTTAGGCAGTGTGAGAAAGCATATTGGCCATTTGATATTAGCTTTGTTTTGTTATGTTTATAGGTAAGGCTTAGCAATCTTACACTTTAACCAGGTGTTTTATACAGTGTAGATTTTCTTCAAGTGTTTTAAGGGATTGTGTTTATATCCATGTCTTATGAGACTTTACATCTGTGAAACTAAAGTGTAATCAGTTTAAAGATGTGTGTAATGTCTGGGTCACTGGTGTCTTTAGTCTGAAGATGGCTCAAAATCCAGGCCAGGTGAACTCATTAAGACAAATTAAAAGATGACATTCTATAGCCTTCAGGCCTTGCTGTGTACACACTGTCCCTGTCTCTACCTAGTGTGCCACACCACCACATCACACACCAGCACTCACACAGGGGGCCAGGCGGCTTTCTGTACTGCGCAGAACCTGTGCCCAAGCAAGAGGGTTTCCTGGAAAGGCTTGCTATGGAGAATGGGAGAGTAAGCACCAATGAAGCTAATAAAAAGAACAACAGATCACAAGAGGCAACAAATTTAATGAGAAATAAATCAGAAAAACAGATAGATGTGTTTAATGTTGTTCAGTACCTGCTGGACCTGGTTCTGAAGCAGCAGCTGCACCAGTGCAGCAGAGAGAGCAGGGTTAGCGAGCAGCGGCATCACTGGGGCTGCACCGAGCAGACCTGCGTGGACATGGACACACACACACACACACACACGCACACCATTAATTCACAGACACCAACATGTTGGGCAGATATTCAGAAGACGTCAGGAGCAGCACCTTGTTTGTGTCCTTGACTAACTGAAGCCAGCAGCAGTTTCAGGGTCGCAGGGTTGCTCAAACTAGAAAGTATTTGCATGGCATTAGGTTCAGGAAGGAGACCCTTTCCCCTGTTAATAGCCTGTATTGAGGGGAAAACAAAAACAAACAAACAAAAAAAAAAATGACTAAAAAATAACAATAAAAATGAAACAGCAAAATGTTAAATAAGTAGAATAAAAAGGGACAATACCAAAGTCTGAGCAGCGATGAGCGCTGCCAGCATGCTCCTGCCTGGAGGTCCTGGAGCACAGAAAGACACACGGATATGGCTACCACCTATAGGCCTTCCATCAGTTAATCGCTGCACCTCTTCTGCCATCTCTGCTGTGGAGAACTCCAGAATGACAAACCGCCGAAAACTCCCATCTTGTCCCTGAGCGAGCTGAGAAGGGAGAGAAAAGAAAAGATTTTTTTTTTTATCTGAACCAACACAAGTATACTCACCAAACCTACCGTGGGAGAGCTAATGAACAATGACAAAGAGCCAATACAGCACACACTCACACAGATCACTGCTTTATTTTTTTAAAGGAATGTTAAATAATTAAATATACTTATATTTAATATGAATATTTTATTACATTTTCAAATAAAGGAAACAAGAATTAAACCCATATTTCAGTAGTGGTCTTGAAGCATTAATTTCTAGAAGAAAGTAAAATTGTCAATAAAATTTAAGTTTAAACACAAATGTCATTATAGTTTATTAATTCAATTAAATTATTAATTAAACTGAAGAAAACTAGGGCTGTGAGAGACACAAAAGCTCAGTTTTTTCTCTCAGAGTAAGTGATTAAACTATAAGTCTGTAAAAACACTAAACAGAAAAATGTGTTTAATCACAACTGAAACTTAATGAACATATTGTAACATGACTGAATAACATGAGTTCATGATCAGAGGTCAGGGCACTTTATATTTAACAGCTCCAATTTTCTGGTGACAAATGAACAATTGCAGCAGGCATGTAGCCATGCATTAGTGCAGCTTGTGTTGTGACGTATGAAAAGACGAGCCGAGCTGCTCGCTCTCATTCCAGAAAGAGCCACAGACCAGAGGGCCTGCTGATGGACAGCACTCAGCCCAGTCAGCTGGTCACCGCCATACAAACCAGCAATGCTCATTACCATAGCAACTGAGGACAGCCTCAGGAAAAGCAGGGCAAAGGTTACACACCATCTGACACTCAGGGGGAAAAAAATAATTACAGTGAAGCAGGAAAAAGTGAGTGTGTGTTCATAGTCTGTGTGATGTGGGCGTTAATCCAGAGTAAGACAATGGGGAAGAAAAAGAAAAGGAAACAAAAACCGACAACAAAAGACACACCCCCTGGGAAAAGAAAAAAAAAAACATTCTCCCCTCTCTTCTGGGGTGTGACAGGGAAAAACCCCACACTCATGAATTTCAACATCAAAAACCCTGCATTCAACTTAAGGGCATAACTAAATTTCTGATCTCTGTCTGGGGGGTTGGAGGGTGGAAGTGACATCACAGTGTTCAGCAAATAACATCAGAATAACCTAGCTGACTACAGACTGCTCTGTGGAGAAGGAAAACATACATTGCTCATCACACATAGCTGGCTAGCTTTTAGCAAATAAAAGACATGGAGGTGTTCATGATTTTCTGTAATGCAACTGCTCTGACTGAAGCAAAAGTCTGGTTCTAAAGGAACATGCTTCAACCAGTACAATATCCATATGGGTAATTAAAAAAAAAATTAAAGAAAAAATATTTATTTTCTAACCTGGCAGAAGATGGGCTCTGGTATGTCAGCCAATGTATTCAGTAGATCCTGAGCAGTCATGAGGCTGGCAGGCAGGCGGTCCACACAGAGGCAGCGCGAGTGCAGTGTTGCGAAAGTCAGCGATCCCACTTCGGTCCAGTGCACGTACAGCATGCGGGAGCCAAGCTGTTTACCCAACAGTTCCGATTTGGCCCGGGCCGCCGAGTCCTTCTTCATGTACTCCACAAATCCGTAGCCCTTGGAGTGACCCGTGCACATGCTATGAACCAAGAAGCAACGCTCCAGGTTTCCAAAGGGCCGCACCAGCTCTTCGAACTGCTGCTGGGTAAAGGCCCGTGGGAGGTTGGCGATGCACAGAAGGGCATCTGTGGGCTGCAGCTGCACGGAGATCTCACGTTCGCGCAGCACTTGCTGGTGGAACTCTTTGATTGCGCACTGGGCCTGCTCGCCATTTAGCAGAGTTACAAAGGCTGTGAGAAATCATGAACAAGGCAAATGAACATTATGAATTACTGCATGCTAATGGATAAAGAGTCACCAACAATAATTAAGAGATTCAATTTTATCGAAATTACAACAGTAACTTTTTTCATTTTAACTAAAATTTTTTTAAAATTTCATTTATATAATTACTAATTTTATTAAAAAAAAAAAAAAAAAAAAAAAAAGCTTAAGATAAAGGGACAGTTCTGGGTTAATAAGAAGCAGAAACTGTTCCATCAGCCACTCTAATGAACAAAGGACTTACCTGTTCCTTTGTATTTGTCCACAAAGCAGTACTTCAGGTCATAGTTTCTTAGCAATTCGTGAACCTCCTGAAAGAAGGAAAGAGATTATATAACTCAAAAATGCCATGCTGTAACTAGTTTGTGCTGGGGTTAAACAATTCTTGCATCAGATTTAAAAGTAGCTTTGCTAATCATTTAACTGCCCATTAACACTGTTCAGATTATTAACTCGTTGCAACAAACTCAAACTTTAATCATTAAATTCCGACATTTACACTTCCCTGAAATTTTGACCAAACCTCACTGGGTCTCAAGTACAAATTAATTTTATCATTAATTATTTGAAGGAGATTTTACACAAGTAATCGAAAACTCCTGTTCCAGGAAAAAAAAAAAAAAAAAAAAAAAAAATATATATATATACATTTGAGAAACAAACCTCGATTGATTACATGGTCAAGTTAAATCTCCTATTCCATTTTTTCCCTCTCTTTTCATTTTAATTCTAATTCATGTATTGAAGTATAAATAATTAAGAAGGCACGCCAACACAAATTCATAAATTAAGGACTTTTAATACAATTAATGGTGCACGACTATGTGAACCATCTCCAATCTTTGTTAGCTCATTTTGATCTGGTACTTTTGGTAGGATACATAATCACCTATATCACATTACAGTCACATCCAAATAAATAAATTAATTAACTTAAAAATAAATCAAGAAACAGACGATCAACACAAGATTCACCACAGAAGCGGAATAGCAGAATAAAGCTAATTATTTATTTAAAAAAAAAAAAGTAATCAATTGCTTATAGTTTTTTAAAGAATTCAGTTCAAATGAACTGAGAAGAAATACGATAGAATCTGTATAAGCAAAAGCACAGTAACACAGCACCCTGTGAGTTGCGTGTTATTATGATAATAGCAAAATAAAACACTATTTTATTTCACTTAAACTCTAAACCGGAGGTCAAGGCTTTATGTAAAATGGTTGCGAGAAAAAACTGCTTTAGTCGAGCACTTTCCTTCAACTGTAGCTGAAACATGTTGTTAAAGCGCTTTTGGCCTTTTGTCAACCTTAAAGTGCACGTCCACGAGGCGCGTTCACGGTTAAGCGCGCTCACTATTCCCCGTTAAATGTCGTCTCCTGTAAATAGTACCAGCATTGCTTTAAACAATTACATCCTTTTTGTTTGAGACATGTATGTAACGTTGACGTGAATGTTAAGCGTTCTGGAAGCAATTTTTCAAAAAAATATATACATTTTATTCTTCTTTAAAAAAAAAATCTGAATCTGTTCATCATGACCGATGTTGAACCTCCTGGTAGGCACATGTGTGACTCTGCAAAATATTTAACAAATTCAAAAACCAATCCCTTGCAATGAGGACTGACATAAATATCAGCTAAATCAGCACGCGCGCGCGTGTACAGGTTTGTTAACGACTAGCACGCGCTTCAGGTTGGGGATGGGACTGTTAGCCACTTTAGCTTCCAGATAGATATAGTCTCTGTCCCCCACTGATGCATAATGATACTGAAACTAAACTGGAAGTGTGCGTGTGTACGAAATGTTAGTCCCAGTAGAAGAGTCATCATACACCACCTTGTTATGAACTTTTAAATGAATGTTCACAAGTCACTCTTCCTCCAGTTTCAGACGCTAACGCTTATGTAGCATGTAGCTAACTCACTATAGTTTTGTAACAAGAGAGAAAAAAAACAACATTATATCGTTTACCCTGGACGCCAGCTACTTGCCTGATTTGTGATATCAGCAGGAAGGTATTTAATGATGATTTTGCGGCGGTTGTAAAACTCTCTTCGAGTTCTCTCCATACGACTGTTGATTTCCTCGGGGCAGAGCGCTGTCAGCACATCCTCAGCCCTGAGCGGATAGTCACTCCCTGCCGAAGACTCTTCATCCTGTACATCATCCTCGGACTCTCTGCGATTTTCAGCAGCCCAGTTTTCTGACTTGGCTTGATCGTAATGCTCATTAAGCGGACGGGTAGTGAGACTAGCATCGACGTAGCACTTCTCCTCACCGACAGCTCTGCTAACGGACACGGCAGCCGCCATAGCTTCGTGTGGAAGTTTGGCTGAGCGCTGGGCTCGCTTTGAGCAGTTTAAACAATACACGCGTGGGGCAAACTCGGCCACTGATTGGCTGAGAGGATGCGTTTCACTACAGTGTCCGAGGCGGAGCTAATCTAGTCACGTGGTCCGTTTAAATCGCTAA
This sequence comes from Bagroides melapterus, assembly GCA_028566695.1. NCBI lineage: Eukaryota > Metazoa > Chordata > Actinopteri > Siluriformes > Bagridae > Bagroides > Bagroides melapterus. Next base: position 19,566,384 of record JAOTRN010000020.1, on the reverse strand, counting down.
TAAGCGTGGCTGTGAGGATTCTGTGGTAAACTTCCGCTCAGTCCAGTTAGTTTGATAAACAAACCAGTAATCAATTAGTAATATATATTTGGACAGTACATACTGATCTTAAGTAATATTTTGTCTTATTTTAGATATTTCTAAAACCTGTAACAATACAATATATATCAATGAAATGGGCCCATTTTATTATCTAATCATTTCAATTTAGCATCCAAAGTTAATCAATGTAGAATTAATGATAAAAATCACACAAGTTCATTATTTGCTGTTACTTACACAAAGATGTTGGCACTACAGCTATTTGTGTGTGTGTGTGTGTGTGTGTGTGTGTGTGTGTGTGTGTGTGTGTTTATGAGAAAGCAGATAATAATCCAGACTTCAGTGTGGAACTTGAGGTCATCCTTCCTGGCCCTACCAGGGGTTTTTGAGGCATCTGCCTCCTTTAACTCTCTAAAGGGCTATAACACAAGAGCTGGAAAAGTATGCTTAGAAAACATTCACTAATTTCTTATTTATAAAATATATGACATTAAACAACTTTTCAATTATTTGAAACAAACAATTTTATTAAAGCCATTGTTGGTGTGTACACCTGAGCCCTGTATTCATCATACATCCATCCAGTCCATCATCATACATCCATCCAGACATCCAATCATTCATCCATTAATCTAAAATTAGATTCTCATTCATTAAAATGAACCTCTGAGCATTCTATATAATGCTGGAGTCCCCTCAGTATTCATTAAAAAAGGACAATAAATACAATTAAAAAATATTCAGGGATGGTTGGGATTTCTTAAAAGTTGCTAACAAATAAGGTGCATATTGGCAAAAAATACTCAACTATTAAGCCCTTTCACAACGTTACTGACTTTGGTTTACATTTTGCCAGACATTTAATTTCTAATAAAAAGGAAGGGAGGGACAACATAATGAAAAAATACATTCAGAATATACTGTATAGGTTTAAGGCAGAGCAGTGACATAACATGTAAAATACCAGTAAAATATCTATTTACAGTACACATAGTCACACCAAGAAATAAAGTCTCATCACTGTACGTACTTGAGTTAATAAGTCTTTAACAAATAGATACCGACAAAGAGCACTTGAGGAGCAGAGTGGATCGATTTGTTACTATGACGACGAAGCAACACCTGTTTTATATCCAATGCTGTCAAAGGGGTTACATCGTCAAGAAGTGCTATATGTTGTAAACGTGGTCAGTTAATCTGAGCAAGCCGCACAGCAGGTTCCTCATACCTACGACGAATTTCCTCCAAAGACTCTGCCAGGGACTTGAATGTTGGACGATGTGCTGGTGTGAAGTCCCAGCACTGCTCCATCAGCAAGTACACCTACATTTAAGGCAAATCATTAAAATACTACAGTGTTGGAGACAATGAGTAGAGTTGGCTTGGTGTTTTGAATGTTTCACGCTACCTCATGTGGACAGTCTCGAGGGCGTGGTAGCCGCCTGTGTTTCTCCAAGAGGCTAATCAGTTTCATCACAGTCATCTGCCCTTGTACCATCCCCATCATCTCCACATATTTCTATAGCAAGTACAGAAAATTGTGTACAATTATTATATGATTCAATATATAGTAAACATATTGTAAAAACATTTATTATAATAAACCATGAAGAGGCTGAGGGAGGAATGGTTTCTGACCGCAGGCGGACTTTGACGATGGTCACATCGTGTCAAAATCTCATACAGCGTGACACCAAAAGACCAGACATCAGAAGAAAAGGAAAACTTGCTTTCTTTCAGACATTCTATGGCATACCTGAGAAGCAAAAATACAACCATAACAATCAGGACGATCAAGAATGTGGTTCTTCACAACTTTCCCTGACTCACAAAATATCTCCATAGTTTATCCACTCTGCTCTTTAGTCTGTTTGGAGTTCTAAACAGGCCGTGGTAGAGATGCCCAGTGTTGGTTGGATGTTTTTATTATTATTATTATTATTAAATTTATTAATATTATTAATATACTAATATTCTATCTAATGTCTATACCTGTGCACTCATCATGTCATAGTATGCCCACAAGCTAAGTTGATTATCTGCTGTAAATCGGCACAACTGCGTCCTACAACTTCACTGTGTTCTGGAACTTGAAGTTGAATGATTGCAGTCTCTACTCCTTCTACTTCTACTTAGGATTTTTCATCATGACTGGAAATGGTTAGTAACAAAATAAACTATTTTGCTCTTGGGAACTAACAGCGAAACCAGATTGTTATCCATAATGTCTGAGGTATTTCTTCCTAATAAATGCCACTGTAACTGTCCCCCTGTGATGTCAGCACTGCTGCAGATCTTACAGGAATAACAAAAAAATATAAGAACCAGCTAAACCAAATACTACAAGTAAAACTAAAGGTCGCAAATATTTCAATGAAAACATATTTAATGTGACTCCCATCCAGACACACTTAATCCATGACCCTCCACCTGCCACTCAAACTCACCAAAAAACAGGACTATCTCCATCCTCCCGGACCCGGTAATACACCTCTCCCTCAGGAATGTACTTTGTCAAGCCAAAGTCACCTATCTTCACCACTCCCTCATTCTCCACCAGAACATTGCGGGCAGCTAAATCCCGATGGATGTACCTTTTCGAGTGAAGGTAATCCATTCCCTGTCGAGGAAGAAGCACCACACTTTACGTTCAAGACTCACTTTAATGTGGGGACGGGAAATGATACTGTATTATTTCTGATATTTTCTCAGTGAAGCTTGGCTTTGTATACCTGGCAGATCTGTTGAGCGAAGAGCAGATTCTGTGTGAACCCCAGGGGGTGTTTGGGCAGGTACTCTCGAAGGCTGCCCAGTGGAAGGTACTCCATGATTAACTGGACCACTTGCCCACCTGAAATATCATCATCACTCGAGATTACACAATATAACACCAGAGTATAGTATAGCATCCATCTATCAATCACAGATAGAGTGAGTTTTATCTTTTTTTAATGAACTCACCCAGTTCAGTGCAACAGCCTTTATACTTGACAATGTTGTTATGGTAGAGCGATTTGAGGATTTTGATCTCTTTCATCCACAAGTCATGGAGGTGGTTTCCCCCATCCTGTTTGAGGGTCTTCACTGCCACACACTCTCCAGTGCTATCATTAGCAGGGTCATACACGTACAGCATGACTTTACCAAAATGGCCCTGAAGAAAGAGCAGGAGCAAAAATAAACAGTGAATAGGAAAACCATGACATCTTTAATGAGACTAGAAACCGGAGCAAACAAACCTCTCCCAGGTCTCTGATCTTCTTCAGGTGCCGCTTTAGGAAAATGCTGGGATCTCTGTCTGGAAGCGCTTCGCAGTCAGAAGAAATGTCTGGGTCTGATTTTAATAAACAAAAGCATTACTGATTTCATGTGCAAGAATGACATGACTGCATGAATATGACAAGAGACCCAAATTTAAACACTGGAAAAGGTCGCAGCATGCTAAAAAAATAGAGACAATGGAAAAAGAGCCCACTCTTTATCTGGATTTCTGTCAGTTCCCGTAGAATGGTCCTGAATGATGGCCTGGCTGCTGATTCATAGGTCAGACACATACTAATAAAGCTGGCCAGCTCCTGAGATGAGGGGACTGCCAGGCGGCTCTGGGTCTCGTAGAACCGCTCTTTCTGTCATTAAAGGATGGTTTATGGTCAGCGATATTTTCGACACTGTTACAGATTGGACTCAGAAGGTGCGCTCGTGTACCTCTGGTAAAGTGCTGCCGCTCATAGCCAGATCTCCATTGTTGCAGATTTCCAGCAGTGTGGCTCCAAAGCTCCATTTATCTGCAGCGCTGCCTATTACAGATCCACAGAGCACACATTCCGGAGCGATCCACGGTATACGCTCCACTAGTTCTGCAAGAGAAACATACAGGAAATATAAAAACAGTCATAAAACCAGAGAGAGACCAGAGGCCTTCCATGCTGCAGCGCTGTCACTGTGACCTTATTAAAGGTAAAACACAAGAGGAAGTGAACACAACCAGCAGGAAGTGGTTAGCATTAGGCTTCCTGTTCCACCACTAACTATGAACAAAAACTCAGATGAAATGCACATCTGAGAGACAGTAAGAGTATTTCAGAAACTGTGTGGTCAGAGAGATATCTCCTTTCACTGTGCAGCAGACTGATTTAATTATTTATTGCTGCGAGTCTTAAACTAAACAGTCAGAATTTTTTTACTAGTACAAATAACCTGGGAAATGTGACAGATAGCATAATGCATGCTGGAAGCTAAAGTGTCTAATGCTCTGGGTTGTTGATCAGGATTCATCTTCATCTTCTAATAAAAGATCTTTATTTACAGGAAGAAATCAGGAAGTAGATTTATATTTATGTATGCTTTACATCTCTCGGATGATAGTGACCAGGTAAAATATCCTGCAACACCATGAGAACAAAACCAGACTGAATCTCCTCTGAGATTCTCCTCTGAGTGACCCCGGAGTATGTGATTATAAATCATTAGTCTTCCACAGTTACACCATGAAGAATGGTACAGTGATCTGTTTAAAAAGATGTTCAGCTTGAGCATCAGAGTGTTTATGATTACAGCAGCAGTGTGACGTCCTGTACCTCCACGTGAGAGTGCAGTAAGAGAAATCCCCGGGTCGCTCAGCTTCACAAACGGAGACGTGCCTTCTTCCAGTCCTTTGCGAGCAACTAGGATATTTTTTGCACAGACATTCCCATGAACCAACCGTTTGGTTTCCTAGAGACAAAACCAGTTTTTTTTTGTAAATTATGGTTTAAAGCCATCAGATAATTTTGTATGATAAATTCCACATTTTCCAATCCGTTTTCACTCTTTTACACTTACGAGATAACAGAGGGCGCTGGCCAGCTGTTTTGCCACCGTAAACTTCCACTGAGGTGTTACACAAGCCTTCTCTTTGTGCAGGAAGACATCCAGGGGACCAAACTCCACAAATTCTTCCACCATGATGTCTGTTTACACAGAAACAAAGCAGATACATCAGTTTATACAAACAGCTCTGTCTATCTTTAATAAAGTGCTAACATTAAAAGGTGTAACAGACTGAAATTCTTCTGCAGAGCTAAGTTAGAGAACTGTGAGAAAGAAGTGCAGGTGCAGAAAACTTTAGGTGTACTCTGAAGACTGTTAGGGCAAAAGAGGAAATCCGAAAAGAGCACATGACTCACTCTCAGAACCCTTGACTGAAACGCCATGCACAAACACCAGGTGAGAGTGAGACACCTGACTCATGAAGCTAGCAGTCTCGAAGAATGCCTGCAACACACAAGTGATTTGTCGTGTTAATATTTTAGAATGAGTTAAAGAGCCATACTTTCCTGACATATGTGATGAGGTCTGTTGAAGAAACAGCTTCTCTCACCAGCGCTATGTCCTTGTGGCTCTGATCCAGGATCTTCAGCACAACACGGATTCCTTTTCCGTTGGTGTGATTATTGTTCCATTCGTCCTCCTCATCTTCAGTTCCTCTGCGCACCATCAAACGACCTGAGTAGATGTTGGTCCTAGTGCCACGGCCCAAGTGCTGCTCCTGATGATTAAAATTATATACAATGACTAAATAGACAGCAACGTGCATTGAAGGAGATAAGCAAAACGTGACAGAGTGATGACAGCTGAAACTAACCTGGATGATCTCCTTGTCTTTAATCTGATGGAATCTCAGTTGGCACAGGTTGAGGGTTTCAGAGAGAGGCTTGGTATTGTCGTTCATGCCCTGTCTCATTACTAGAAGGTTTGACGGCTCTGTAAAACATGCAAGGATGAGCAAGTTCAGGAAGAAGAAGCACAACTGTTCTTGAAGATAAATATTTGGCTTTATTCTTGTTGGAACTGTTTGCTTTATCTGGATCCTACTGTCGTGCTTCCCACACATGCCTGGTATGATGCCCAGGAACTCTGACGCTCACCCAAGTATGTTTTGTCCCATGCATTTTATTTATGTATCTGTTTTTAAGGAATCAACAGACGTTGTTTCTAAATAGGCAGCGACGTGAACACAGCTCAGGGTCGGGGCAGAAAGCCCAGATGGGGGAGCAAAAGGCAGATAATAATGCTGACAGAGATGAAAAAACCTCCTCCTTTTCTAATAACGCTTCATTACCCTGTGGGCTTCACTGCTAAATAGTAACATAAAATTGTAAAGAAGTCAACAAACTGTACAGTTATCGTGTGTCAATTCATGGTACAGCTACAGTTTGTAAGAGGAACTGCTAATATTAGTTCTGTCACACTTTCTGTACTCATGATCGACAACAATAACCTGGATGATCTACTGACTAGATAGGATAAACAAAATACATCCTTTTAGTCACTTTGAATACTGTGTGTTCAGGCAATGCATTAACAAGAAGCAGAATACAAACAATAAAGCGAATTCAAATCATTAGCCGTTTCCTGCAACACTTTCATCCTCATTGTGCTGAATGGAGAGCGAAACTGATATCAGAGATGACATTATGAGTATAACTGGGTGTACTGGTCATATACATAATACCTGAGAAAACACACAACCTTCAGTGCTCTCGTTCATCGACAATTCCTATGACATAGATCAGATTTCCAGATCATTAACACCACACATCACCTGCAGGTCGAGGCAGACAGCACTTCTTCACGGTGAAGCAGTCCTGACCAGACTTGAGCACGAAGGTCTTCAGGCTATCTGTGAGCTCCTTCACGTTCGAGAAATCTCGGTCCCAGCCCTCGAGCGTAAACATGGAGCCCTTCTGCATGATCCTGAACTGCTTATGTGTTGGATTCTGTCCATCCTGTAGAAACAAACAGCGTTACACAATCCACAGCCTTAAACATAACAACACAACCCAAAGTATCAGTACAGGAGAATAAAGTCTCTGGCGTTGAACTTTAACTTTATTTACACTTTATCCACATCCATCCTTACGATAGTGAGGTCATGAAATATTCACTGAGCTGCATCTAGAGCAGGTGAGATTCACATGAAGAAGAAACATTCTGTCATATTTTCAAGAAGAAGAATTTTCCAAAAAACACAAACATGAGCGTTACCTCGGTCCTGCTCAGAACCACTAATATGATACGTCGGTATTCTAGAACACTCCAGCGCAGTAAGTATGCACCATCTTCCACACGTTCCTTCTTCAGCTTCTGCAGCACAAACTCATCACTGATAGCAGAGTAAATAAAGAACACGTCAGTACCACGTCAGAAACCTGTGTGTTAAAGTACACAGCGAAACATACACCTACAGTATTGGGCCGTGCAGGCCGTTGGCCTCACTCAGGACCACTCGGGGCGGTGCCACCTCATGGCAGAGGTAATGGTGAGCGTCTGCTGTCAGGCGGAAATACCCATCAAGCAGAGACACCAGAGAGCGTGCCTCAAGAATGGACTTCATACGCAAGTCCTGTAGTACAACGTGGTCAGGAACAAATCATATGTCATTTCACAAGAAAGGTGACCACATCGCTTTTAACGTGAAATAAGAAGTGTGAATCTAAAGAGGAAGTCAAAACCTAAAACAAACCAAATGTATATTATCTAAGAATCAAGTGTAGTGTGTCAAAAAGTTTGATTTCTTGATCAAACAGCAGAAGAATGTTTTGATGTTTTTCAAGCAGATCCTACACAGTTGACACTTTATCTCCCTTACTTTACCAGTACAGTGCCAGTGTCAGGTCCAGGGGCTCACCATTGCAAAGTTGTCTTGCCGGCTGATGCAGACATTCGCTCCTGTTATGGCGATGTGTGAGATTTCAGGGAAGTCGCAGAACACATTCCAGCTTTCGGGCATATTTCTGTCCTGTTGAGTTACTTCATGCTTCTCTCGCTTCCTCTTGTTCAAATAGTCATTCCCCATATAGTTATTTTCCTGAGCCTGCAACATAAACTGTAGTCAGACTAAAAAGGTTCCATAAGCTGAACCATTCCACAGCAGCACGTAAGAGAAAGAGACCTACCCTCTGAGCCGAGATCTTCCTCCACTGGATGCCCGTGGTGCCGGACACCATGACCTCGTGTGTGGGCTGCCTGCAGGTAATCTCCTCCAGGGGCTCGTGTGCTCGTGAGGCATTCAGATACGAGCCGCTGCCATCGCCGTCTGGCCTCAAGTCGAGGTGGAAGACGGAGAATGTCTCAGTGCCAAAGCGGGGAGCCAGACGCTCCAGCGTGGACAGGTATTTGTACATGACTTCCTGCGAGCCGAGTCTGCCCTGGCCCACGGTGTGCTGCTGGAAGCTGCGCACAAAGTCGGCGAACACACGGCGGATACGGAACTTGGTAAGGAAGTTGTCTCTGGTGATGTGGCGAGAGAAGGAGCGAGGGATGCATCGTAGGAAGCTGGAGAAGTTTCACATACAAACAGAAATCAGTAGCAGCACAACAGTCACAGGAGTTCTGAGTTCAATTCATTCACCTGAGTTACATCACTTGTGCTGCATGTCAGACATGTCACAAACATGCCATGCAGCATGACTTCTGAGATGAATGCATGTAAAATCTTTAGTCTCTTCATACAACTTCTCTGCACTGCAAAAAATGAAGCTCACACCTGGTTTGTTTGGCCACTTCCTGTAGCGAGGTGCCAGTCTGCAGAGCCTTGTGAGATAAGTGCAGCACGGCCATGCCCAAGCTCTCGTTTTTAAAGCCACTGATCGCTGCCTCACCCATCACATCCTCCAGTGAGGTCACATCATTCACAAAATCACATTTTGCCTGCACAAAAACACACAAAGAAAATGGAAACGGGTTTGGGATTGTTAATGACACAGAACTAATAGTGTCTCTAAAACACAGATATTACAAAGAACCTCACCTGAGCAAACAGGTACTCCAGAGAGGAGATCTCCAGCAGAGGTGCAGCTCCATGCTCGCTCCCTGTCTGACTGGTATAACGCGACACCGTTGGCTCCGTCTGGTTCAGTCCATGCCAGTTCCGAAAGTAGAACCTGCGCAATGTAAAAGTCCTACTGCTTCAGCCCAAAGGGTGGAGTTATAACACACATCATCACACTAACACTAACCCACACTGACCTCATACGGAAGTGAAGTATCAGGCTTGGCTGATTTTTCAGCTCGAACCTGTGGTTTGGACTGTACCAACAGGAGGAGGAGGGGTCATACAGCGCAAACAGTACATAGCATACCGGGGTGATTCCTGCACAAGACACCAAACTCTTCATAAATCTCTCGCATTTCCTTATAATCTCATCACACACCAGTCTCGGCTGCTTAAAACTCTTACCAACGATCTCTGCTGCCCGGATCAACAGTTCCTCTGCTGTCACTTCACCGTCCTGGTGAGTCAGATAACAATCTCCAGCTTTAGTCCAGAAGAGGTAGATATGAATCCCTGACCCCTGAGGCGCCTCGCATTGCTCTGTGGACGCCCCTTTCTTTGAACTCTTGAAACATCCACGTCTAGACATCCTCCATTCGCTTTCACACCTGTGAAAAAATAAATCAGTTTATCAGTTTATCAGGAAGCATGAGAAAGATTGAAGTCCTCTTGGATAGCCAAGCCCTATTGATGTTTCTCTGTAAAAAAAAAAAAAAAAAAGGCATTAAGGGGCAATTTCAATTCTGTCATATAAACAATCACAAGATGACAGGATGCCTGTGTGCTAAGCTAGCTAACTCAACAGGTTTAGCTACTGCTAACTGAATAACTGCAACACAAATGCAGATCCAGACACTGAAGTCCCTGAAACACATCAAATCACATACGTAATTTACACATTTGTAAAGATTTCTGCACTTTTCTATATGGATTATATGGTTGAAGGTTAATTCACATTCGCAGAATTTAGCAGACTTCTTTATCCAGAAGCACACACCAACATCCGAGTTCATGTAACGAGAATATTTAGTTAAATTTAATTTAAAGGTAAATTAGTGACATTAAGTAAAAAATGTAAAATTTAAGAAGGTAAACCTGGAAAAACCTGAGACAAAAGTGCAACACAGTGCTGACGGTAGACTTGACACTCACTGAGCTCATAAGGGAACAGAATGTTTTATTTAGGAGGATGAAATCAGAATGATTAATCAGTCCTGTCTCACATGGTGGATGCCAGATAGATGCCTTTATTTAATCACATCTAAATTACAACACAGTGAAATTCAGCATAGAATCAGACATGATACAGGACCACTGGAGAAGTCAGGGTTAACAGAGGCAGTGCTGGGGCTTGAACCCTGATCCTCTGAGCAACATCCCAGAGCCTTAACAGCTTGAGCCACCACTGACGTCAATATGTCCTCAATATGTCCTCAATATGTCCTCATGGTGACTAATTTTGATGTTTGTGTGTAAAATTCAGTAGCATTTATCTACATCATATTGTCTAAGATGAAGGAGAAGCAGCGTGTGCATCATTCATATTGCCGGAACCGAATCCTGTGACTTTGTCTCTGTATGTGTGAACACTCATAAACAAGCTGTTTTACATTTGGGTGTTTCAATTTAGCTTCTATAGCACTCTATAACACAATCTTTAGCAAGAAAACTAAATCTATTAATGTTTAGACATTCAGAAGCACAGTTTTAGTGAGAGGAACAAGTGGAAGACCCTCAGTGATTTAAGTGGGTTTTTATATATAATTTAAGTCATCATCTGTTGTGTTAATGCACAGGACTCTCAGATCAATACAGTGTTCAGGGGCTTGTGGTGTATTTTATTGGATACAAGTGTAAGATTTCTCCTAGATAAATGGTGAAGAGTGCTGTTGTGTTTATCTGCTGCACACACACATACACACACACACACCCTCACACACCCTCACTCACACACACACACACACACACACCCTCACACACCCTCACTCACACACACACACTCACATACACACACACACACACACACACACTCACATACACACACTCACATACATACCCTCACCCTCACACACCCTCACACACACACACACACACTCACACAATCATACACACACACACTCACACACACACACACACGCACACACACACACACACGCACACACACACATACGCATACAAACACACATATAGTTATCTTGAGAGGTTAATGGAAGGAAGACATCCACTATGGTGTCAGATTTTCTCAGCACTTCTCACAGTGAGGTCAGTAAGCCAGTATCATGGCTGCAGCACAAACACACCCAGTGGGTGAAAGACAACACTCCAGTGCAGTCTGCTGTATCAATACATTGGTCATACCTCAGTACTGCTTTATTTTATCCACACTGTACTCTACAGGTCCAACAGTCATTATTTCTTACTAAAAAACCTGGTAATTATATTCTATGTCTGAGAAGACTGCTGTACAGTCAGGAATGCCTCTTGTCAAGTCATTTTACAGATAAATCCTCCTTAGTGTGAAGCTTAAGATCTTATTACAAAGAAAAAAGGACTCTTGTGAACATCCTCATAAATCATTATGAGCCAGTTTTGCATGACTAAGCAGATGAATATCAAAGTGTGCTCGAGAGATGAAAGACATGACATGATGCTCCATACTAATGTTAACTCTGGTTAAAACGCTGCGAGGGTTTGTACACTTTGTGCTCAAAGAGTTAAAAAAATGTTATTCAAATCCATCATTTAACCATTAGAGACACAATCTTGATTAATGCACCTTTAACTGAAATAAAACAAGCTAGAAATCATGGCTTTGTTGTAATCTGTTCCACTCGAGACCTGGATCGAGTCTGTGAGCATTTAGTCCATCACTGAACACGGTACATGATTAACAGGTCTCTGATCTGGATGATCTGGACAATCAATTTGAAGTTTCAGAATTAAGGATCTTGATAACGAAGAACAAATGACACACAATGCTGTTTTCTGTTCTGTCGTTAATCAGCTGCCTCAGATGAGACCTGGAACAAAGCACTGAAAGATAAAAAAGTATTTATTATAGTCACGGACACTGGACCAGATGTCCATGAACTAGAGACATCGCTTCATGTAGGGAAGGGAAAAAAAACACTTGTTTACTGCCACATTTAATCTTGCAGCTTGTGCATCATTGATTCTCCATTAGAAATAAAACTCTTTCTGTGTCACATGATGAAAAATAAATGCATTTCATATCCTTTATGATTAATGGATTATATAATTGTATTTTCATATTGTTGCTGAAAGAAAATCCTCTCCACCGCTTGATGACATGCAGTGAGTGGAGCATGTTCATGTGATCGTGTGACAACGTCATGTATCCGGGTTCACAGGAGTTTGGTGATCATCAAATACAAGCCAGTAGAAGATAGAGAGGTTTGAGATTGAGGAAACATGTAAAAATGTATGACAGATGTCTTGATAAACTAATCTGATCTAAACAGGTTTATTATCTCCTTCTGGATAAACACGAGGAATCATATCAATATCATCCAGATACAGAAAAGGTAACACAAGACTATTACAGAGAACAGAATCAATTCAACAAAGCAACAGCACCTAATCAGAGCAGTTTTTAATATTAAAACTCCAAAACAAACTCCAAACCCCACACACATACTATAGAGTTTAGAGTTCTACAATGAGGATTAATGACAAGATAATGAACGTCAGATTACACACTTACTTATGCAAAAGCAAATCAAATCAAAATCAGCCTCCGAGCCTCACACTAGACACTTTCTAAAAACAAACAAACAAACAAACACAGAATCACAGACAGAAACACAGACAGAATCACAGACAGAAACACAGGCAGAATCACAGACAGAAACACAGACAGAATCACAGACA
>JAOTRN010000020.1:19513171-19530844 GCA_028566695.1 Bagroides melapterus | reverse complement strand
GGGGAAAAAGCTGAAAGGAAATAGTCAGATGGTGACCTGATCACGGTGAGCAGATCCACATGTGCATTTCATCCTAGCTTGAGTGTACAATTCAACCAGAAACACTGGATCTATTGCTTAAAAATTTTAGACATTTTAAATGTATAGTATGGGTTTGTGTTTTTTATTGCAGAGCTGCCTGGGGTTGATTGTGTGTGAGAGAGAAAGAAACAGAAGAAAAAGAAATCTATTTCTTTTCTAGTTGTTTGGTTTAGAAAATAGTTTCAATTGAATTCAATTCAATTTATTTTTATAGCACTTTAAACAATTCATTTCTCAAAGCAGCTTTACGTAAGTATACATAGAAACAGAATAAAAAGTTTATAATTAAGTTACTATTAATCTCTATCATTTATCCCTAATGATCAAGTGTGAGGTGACATTGGTGAGGAAAGACTCATTTGGGTGTCACTGGACAGGAAATAATAATAAATGTAAAATAGTTTTATATACAGTCGGCTCCAGATAAGCGCACATCGCTTAATCGCATGAGCTGTTTAACTGCACGGTTCACTGTCAGTCCCGTTTTCAGCTCAGTCAAGAGATAGACGCCTGACATCGGTTAAGCGCACCAGCGATAAGCGCACGATCCGCTTATATGCACGTGAATATTTAGCCACGCCTACATTTGACCAATGCAAATTACATTCAGACAGCTGCACGCACACCTTGCACCACTCCGGTGTAGGCCCGCATAATTCCTCTTGGCTGTAACTCGTGAGACCCCACCCAGCTGTAGTGATGCTGCAGCAGACCAGAGATGAATGCCGTGGTCAATTAGTGTGCGTGCTTCACCCCTCCCCCTCCCGTACCCCGATAGACTAGTGTGACTGTGAGAACATTGGCCTCACCAACATTGGCCTGTTATTGCTAGTCTCGTCTTTAACTATCACATGATTACAAACTTGATATTTCTCTCTCTCTCTCTCTCTCTCTCTCTCTCTCTCTCTTTCTGTTGAGCTATACATGGCACTCATGAGCTCTCAGTGTTCCCACACTGACCGTTCTTCTTTCCAGACCTACCTGAAGCTCTACCCCAGTTGGAGTCTTGTCACCTGGTGGTCGCTCTGCTGGGATTGATGGACAGCCTGTTACTCATGGGGCTGCTCTGGACAGAACCATTAGGAGACTAAAACACCATCTCTGAACTGCAGTTTGTGCTCAGGTCTTCATCAGTGAACATTAGAAGACTTCAGCAGGAAGTAAAATAGTGTTAAATTAGTGTTACATCTGTAATGAAGTCAGAAATAACTCTGAGCTGAGCTCTTGGTTCCACAATTACACTGGACTATAAACTTATGTAGAGATAACATTATTTACATTTACCTTATTTCCTGTTCAGTGTCACCAAAATGAGGATGAGGTTCACTTCTGAGTCTGGTTCCTCTCAAGGTTTCTTCCTCTCCACTTCTCATCTCCACTTAATTTTAAACTTTACAACTTTTATTCTCTTTCTTTATTTCTGTAAAGCTGCTTGGGGTAATGTCCATCATTAAAAGCACTATACAAATAAATATAATTCAAGTGAATTAATGTCATACTGTACAGACTGTAGCTACTTAAGTGTCCTCTGAGGATGCTGTATGGATATTTCTGTTTGTTATTATACAAGAATTTACAAAGACAAATTTATGGGATATTTCTTTTATATATTCATTTTTCTTCTGGGCTGAAAATCAGCTAATGTCCCTGAAGAGCTTCCTTCAACACGTCAACATATCTGGCTTTTTAAAAGACATTAAACTTCAGTGACACATTAATGAAAGAAGCTTTGTGTCAGAGTCCAACTAAGACTCAGGGACTGAAGGGAGAGGTGAATGGAAGAGAATAATCTTTTAATGGACAAAGAACAATAGGACTAGCAGTGGTCCAAGCACCCAAAAGGGAAAAAAGGAACAGCAAAAGGAGAAACTAAAAAAAAAACAAAGACAGTAGCCAACAAAATATGGGCATCAGAACAGGCCATCAGAAAGACAATAGTCTATCAATAGTCCATCAAAAGGAAATCAGTTAATCAACAGAGGGCAGTTTATCAAAAGAAAACAGTTCATGAAAAGAAAACAGTTCACCAAAAAGTGCAACAGTCTGAGAACACTTGGAGGCGTAGGGTCGCTAACATAGCTTGGCTGGCGAGGCAGGATAAAAAAGAACATGAAGCGGGAACGGGAGAGCGAAACCTCAATAATCCAGTGGAAACCGGAAGGAAATGAGGCAATAAGTAGCGGAAGAAGTAGGAGGGGAAAATAGGGAACAGATGAGTAGTGCAGAAGCAGAAGGAGAGGCGAGGTCACAAACCTGAACTGGAGTGCGGGAGAGCGGGTGAGTGAGGGGCGTGACACTTTGTGTTGTGGAGAATTTTGACAAAATTTATAGAGGAACTGATGTTATATAGCAGACATCCTTATCCAGAGAAACCTACATTATGATCACATTTTGTACAAGTCAGCAACTGTGAGTTAAGGGCCTCACTCAGGGCCCAGCAGTGATGGAGCTGGGATCTTCCAGTCAGTAGACCAACACAATACCCAATAAACTACCACATACCCCATGATCAGCTGTGGGAACGCACACACAGACACACACACACACACAGACACACACACATAGACACACAGAAAGACATTATAACAGTGTTCTTTTTTACAATACACTTCATGATGAAACTTCCTGTATTTACTGGTTGCCATACCAACACTGTGTTTTAAAAAAAATTCACAGACAAATTTCAAACAACTGTTTACGATATTAAGGGAAGATCATTTTACCAGAGCATGAAGTTTAGTGTTCATTTAAAATGATGCAAAATTTAGTATAATTTTAACCTTTATTCTCTCAGATATAGACACTGTGATGTAGAACAGCTCTGTTAGTCTTCAGCAAGTTTTCAGAGAAGATCAGAGAAGATCTCTAAATACTTCAGTACCTTTAGACAACATCTCCCATATCTACAGCTTGTGTCCAAAGGATCAAATATAAATTAAATGAATTCATATAAACTCTACTCTACTAAGGAAGTAAATCTAGATTTATAAGTCAATAAATGCTTTAACAAACAGTTGTTCTTGCCATCCAAAATCATCCAATTGTTGAACTGTCTTGTTGAACTGAGTTGGGTGGATTTCCTCAACAAGTGGTAATGGTCTGCAGAGAGACAGAGAGAGAGAGAGAGAGAGAGAGAGAGAATAGAAATGAATCATCCCAGTCATTCAGTCATATAATATGAGCGAGTTTCAGAGTTACTGCTTGTTTCAGTCTACACAATGAAACATTACAAATCATAATCAGGATAAATGAATAAAGATCCTAAGCTGCAGAGCTGGAGTGTATATGAGCTCACCCGTGTGTTTGTTTGTGTGTATATGAGTGTGTCACACTGTCAGGATCTGGTCGTCTACTGGAGCTGATTCCAGCATGTAGATAGTCAGATGTTTCCCAGCTGGTGAATTAAGTAAGTACATCCTAAGACTTGGAATATTATTATTATTGTTGCAATATTAATTATGCATATTATGTGTGTTTGTGTGTGTGTGTGTGTATACTGGTTTGTTGTTTGTTCTTACTGTTCTTACTGTGTAGTTGTCTAGCTGCACTAAACTCACAGATGCTACAGGCATAGAGGAACCTTCATTAGGAGATTGAGTTGGAACTGGAACTACAACAGGGTTAGTGGTGTCCATATCTGGGACACTGTCCACCACTGGAACATTGCTGACATCTGTGACTGAGTCAGCCACTGGAATGGTATCTGGCACCAGACAGGTTTATGGAGTGATGGTGCCGTTGGTCTGATGAAGAAGGTAAACCTGCTGTTCCTCTTTACTATGAATCACATCCACATGAACCAGCTTCCTGTCCCATATCCTGCTTCCATCTCTTTTTGACCTTCATGTCATCACAGAAGACACAAATCACACGAATATCCACTGGAGAAGCCGTTCTCCATCTTCACCTGTAGGAGACCAGTAGGATATGCTTAACATGCTAACTATTAAGGAAAATAGCCACAGCTTTTCATGCTACATACACACAAGTGGTCATTAAAGGAAAGTGGACTGAGGTTATTGGGAAAGGAATAAAATGTAGAGATTATTAAGTGTAAGTGTCCTTTGTGCTGGTGATGGTTCCAAACTGTGAGAACTTACAGCGGCCTTGATACATACTCGATAAACCTGTAACACAACAGAAACACTGCACTTAAATCTTTACCTAACATGATATGATTTTAATCACAACCCTATGTTAAGTGAAATACCCTCATACTCTCAAGCTGAAGTCAATTACAAGGATTTTAATAAACATCAGATGGAATGAGTTAAGCACAGACGTTTATTTAGATCCCAGACATTTGAACCTGGTTAAACTTGAAGTAATTGACACTTGGCTTACACTTTACGGTTATTCAGTAGTTTGCTGTTGAGTTTCTGTTCACTGCCTCCTCAGACACAAACATAGCCATACCCTTTTGACCCCTTCTCATTACAGGCAACCTTCAGGAGAGACGAGTCATGTCAAACACAATTCATACAGGAAACAAAATCACGCTTCACAGATGCCACTTCCAACGAGTTTAAAGCCTGAACCTTTGATAGGACCTTCCCAAAGAATGTGTTCCGCAGAGCTGAATTTCTCCATAATTATGTGCTCCGTCACTTCATGGTGCAGATCACCCATATACAGTCATCATGGAAGTGTGGTTCATTTTACTTAAAGAAAAAACAATCAACCTCTCAGTGGAGGAGAAAGCAAAAACTGAAAATCCATTCCATCCTTCCATCCATCTATCCTCTGCACCACTGATCCTACTGGGTCACAGGGAAACTAGGACTCTATCCCAGTAGTCTCAGGGCAAGGCAGGGTTCACCCTGGAGAGAATGTTACAGGGCACAACTGTACAAGCACTTACACACACACACACACACACACACTCACAATGAGCACACACTCATTCACACACTACAGACTATTTACTGACTATTATGCCAATCACTAGGAGGAACTGGAGAACCAAGAGCAAAGCCCTGAAGCTCAGGAGAACATGAAAACTCCACACACAACCTCCAACCATGGAGGTGTGAGGCAAAGGACACCAAACAACCATGTCTCATAATACCTGTTATTATTATTATTATTATTATTATTATTATGATTAAGATTTAGTTGTTGTTGTCTTTAGACATCAATAATAAAGATTTAAAAGTATTACAAATAAGAAAATGACACAAAAGCCAAAACAACAATCACACACACACACACACACACAGACACACACACAGACACACACACACACGCACGCACACACACACACACACACACACACACACAGACACACATGCACGCACACACACACAAAATTCAATTCAATTCCATTCCATTTATTTTTTTTTTTAAATTACGTTTAAAAAATTTTAAATCACACACACATACACAATGCATGAGATTGTGTGTTTCATCAGGGGATCAGTGTGTTACAATCAGGGGATCAGTGTGTTACAGTCAGGGGATCAGTGTGTTACAATCAGGGGATCAGTGTGTTACAATCAGGGGATCAGTGTGTTACAGTCAGGGGATCAGTGTGTTACAATCAGGGGATCAGTGTGTTACAGTCAGGGGATCAGTGTGTTACAGTCAGGGGATCAGTGTGTTACAATCAGGGGATCAGTGTGTTACAGTCAGGGGATCAGTGTGTTACAGTCAGGGGATCAGTGTGTAGTTAGGGGTTCAGTATGTTACAGTCAGGGGATCAGTGTGTTACAGTCAGGGGATCAGTGTGTTACAGTCAGGGGATTAGTGAGTTACAATAAGGGGATTAATGTGTTACCAAAGGGATTAGTGTGTTTAGTCAGGGGATTAATGTGTTTAGGCAGAGGATATTTTCATGTCCCATCTCCATGACTACATGGGACTTCCTTCAAAGGCTGAGAAAAGCTAATCTCTCTTCCCCCATCCTGACTACGTTCTACAGAGGGACCACTGAGAGCATCCTGAGCAGCTGCATCACTGTCTGGTTTGGGAGTTTCACCATCTCATGTTGCAAGACCCTGCAGAGGATAGTGAGGACAGCTGAGAAGATCACTGGAGTCTCTCTCCCCTCTATCACAGACATTTACACAACTTATTGCATCCACAAAGCCCACAGCATTGTAGATGACCTCACACACCCCCACACACACTCTTCACCCCACACACCCCCCCACACACCCCTCACACACACTCTTCACCCCACACACCCCTCACACACACACTCTTCACACTCCTGCCATCAGGAAAAAAGGTACTGAAGCTTTCGGGCCTTCACAACCAGACTCTGTAACTTCTTTCAACAAGCCATCAGACTCCATAATAACTGATCTGAACGGTAACACACACACACACACAACTGTGTGAACTGCAGTTATCCATACCAATACACACGCTTCCAACATACCTCCATGTCTACAGCTCCATCCATCTCAATTGTTTACAGGATCTTTTGCACACTGTTGTTGCACTTGCACACACATTATATTGCACAACTCACTACTTTACTTCATTTATACTGCTGCTAATATTTATTTACTTGTTCTGTAAATATACAGTATGTTTCAACTGGTCGGTGCTGCCTTTGTGTATTGTCTGATGTCTTGTGTTGTAATGTCTGTACTGTCTTGTCTGCACTTTTGTCTTTTGTCTTCTGCTCTGTTTGCACCACGTTGTACAGATGCAATTTATGTGGCTAGGACTCACTTAGCTTTGTCCTTAGCTATGTTTTTGTTTTATGTAGCTCTGTCTTTTTGTTTATTGTTTTTGTATAGCATCATGGTCCTGGAGAAACATTGTCTGATTTCACTGTGCACTGCGTAAGCTACTATATATGGTTGAAATGACAATAAAAGCTTCTTGACTTGATTCCTGACTCACTGCGGTCTTATCTGATTGGACACACACCTGCTCATGGTCAAGTGCAAGCTCAGATATCATATTTCCACCCATCAAATCACATCCTTCACTGGGTTTGTGTGAATCACACTGAGGACAGCCATGTGCACTTATTCCAGATGCTGACTTTCTATACATAATAAAAATGTAATAAAATGTAATGATGTAAACTGTAAAAATAAAGTGTGTGAATAATTTAGTAAATTTAATTTCCTGTGATTATTACTATATCAGTTCAGCTGTAAGTAACTAAGTAAGTAAACAACCCAAAGTTAACGAAACATTTTCTTTCTTTATTGAAAATGTAATAATTTTTAAAT
Source organism: Bagroides melapterus (assembly GCA_028566695.1). NCBI lineage: Eukaryota > Metazoa > Chordata > Actinopteri > Siluriformes > Bagridae > Bagroides > Bagroides melapterus. Next base: position 19,523,570 of record JAOTRN010000020.1, on the reverse strand, counting down.
TAATAACCGTTTTTACTGACATAGTGTAGTTTTACATCATAATTTATTATATGATTTTCACTTTATTGTATGATTTCCCTTCTCTTATTTCCGTAAACTGTGAAAAAAGTATGTTTATACGTACTTATACATTCATACTTATTATTCATGAAACAAGAAACCATATTTGTACCAGACATATGTTAAGATAATATGTGAAAGAAGAAAAATGTTTTAAACCCCAAGTACTTTCCCACAAACTAGAGATATAATACGTAACGTAATGTTTTTTTTTTGTACGTTTAGCATTCTTTAACACAAATCATCCCTAGTTCCCACATAGGAATTCCCAGTTGAAGGAGTGTTTATTTTAGTTTTTCCTAGTCGGAAATGTCGCGTCAGTGGAATGCAGTCATAGAGACAATCGCGTGAAACAGTCTGTGTTCAGTGGTAGTTTGAGATTTACAGGAATGTGGTTACCGTTTGGTGGTGTTTTGTTTGTAAAGTGCTGTACAGACCCACAGGGGTTCATTTTTGAGTTAACAGGAACGTGCTCGCTCGGGCTTGTGGAGACAGTGAAAGAATCTCAGGCTGTCATATGAATACCTTTATTATCGACAGTAAATAACTTTTTTAATCAACAAGCACCACATATGAACTGCTGTATCATGACATATCAAGTTAGAGCTGTCCCATAACAATCACCTCGTGCATTCTGGGGTTGGGGAATGCGCGTGACACATGATATCATTATAGCCATGAATATCAATATATTCATCAATATTTAAAATGCTTTCAAATATTAAAGCGTGTTCATTTTGAAATAACGTTTCGTCAGAGAGTAAAAATAGGAGGTGGTTTGTCACGTTCTAACCTTTACGCTTCAAGTCCATGTCAAGTTTGGGCAGGTATCTGGGACACGCCCAACCCAGGTGAGACAATCCGGAAGTGGCCGTGCAACAGCTACAAGGGCTAACGAAAATTACAATAACGTGCTTCTAACCAACATGAGAGCTGTGAAGTCTTGATGACACCTGGAATATTTTTTCTGGCTTCTTCGGATGGTGGATTAAACAAAATGATTTGGCTAGCTTTCGGACTGCTCCTGTCTCTGACTGCAGATACTACAGGTGAGTCAAACAATTTGGAAGCTAACAGCTATAACTAACTCAGACCAGGTCATGGTTGTGGTGTTACATGCGTGCTCGAATTTAAGATATTAACCATAAATATGTTTTAAGTTTTAATTTCTTATTTAATTAAGTGTTGAAAGGCTGAAATACTGAGTGGTACAGCGCCCGTCCAGGACAACCCCTTCTCCACACATGCGTTTTTCAAAACCTTTGTAAATGAATTTTATCGAGCAAAAGATAAATGTTGACTGTTTTATACCAGAGTCAGAGATATGAAAATGATAAACCCTTCTGTAATAATTTCTAGAAGCTTTTCCTCGGTAGATTCAGCTCTTCTGTCATGGAGATTCATGATGGGATTAGCAGAGAGAAATGAACATGCAACGATTAAAAACATTCGTCATGATGTGTTTATGCATCCGGTTACATCAGTACACATGGTGTGTAAATATATTCAGTCAGTCCTGCACTGAGCACTGGGTCATTCACATCACTGCTCTGAAATGGCAGTGGTGAGAGTGTCTCAAGTACAGTCATGAGGCTGGGCTTTATTAAACACTGCTGAGGTGAGAACAGTCTGCTGAACACAAACATCCTGCCAACCCTGTGATCAGAAACTGACCACTGAAGGGCTAATAAATGGGGGAAATAAGCAGTCCTTATGTATAAAACAAGATGTACAGCTTCACAGAGTATTAACAAAATAAACAAATGAACAGTGATTAATTGTTTTGTTTATAGAAGAATACATCAAATGTTTAAACGATTCTGATGCTGCTTTTGAGATTCACGTGATAATCTGGTGTCAGGAAGTTGTCAGACCGGAATGTCTGTAACTGCGGCTGTGCGGTTGTGCTATTGAATGTCATGCTGTTCAACTGCTCCGTATGGCTTTCTACAGTCAGGGCTTATTGTAGTTTGTCTGTGTCAGGGTCTGTATGTTCTCATGATTGTGAAAATGCTTTGAAGTTCTGCTTCAGGATATGGTTATGGATCAGGATGTAGTAAATCTATACTTTCATATGTAGTTTCAGTCAGAGGGCAGACAAATTGATACACCATGCTAATAAATTATTGTGGTCTAAAACAAGGTGATTCTGTTTTATTGCCGAACCCCTAAATATATATATAGCATTTACCTGAGCACCATCACTTATGCAGCTTTTATGCAATCAATATTTCTCAAGCCCAGACATGTGAACAAACCTGTTTTTCTGGAGGGAGTGGGAATAGCAGTAATAGCAAATTTTCCTGGAATAGTGAAAATTCTTTCTTAGTCATTGATTTTTGTTAATGATTTTTATCATTAACCATCTGGCATTGTGTACTGTGTACAAAAGAGTATCTGCTCTTCTTTTTCAGTAGGGATTCATGTTTTTGAGTATTTCAGCTGAAAATTAATCCCTTTCTTTCTTTCAGAGGGAAACCCAGTAACTGTGACTACTGATAGTTACACCAAGGTGACCATAAGCAGACCAGCAGAGGGTCCTAACTGTTCTGTGTGTGTGGGTGAAGACTCCTCCCAGACTTGTGGTATAAAACACATCATTGCTGTATCTCAGACCACTCAGGTGAGCTTCACCTGCAGCAGACCTCAGGATATCTTCACTATTGTGATTTACAAAGACTTTGGTAAGTGATAACAAAGCGGCTTGCTAGTTAGGGGTTATTTTCTGTTTCATTCTGAATGCCTAGAGCAACTGCTGTTACTAGTTCTTTAAGATTTTTTAATAGTTATTTTAGTTTTTAATAGTTAAAAGGTCAGGGACATTTATAATTACATCATTGTATGTCTGAATGGTGGGAGACCCAATAATGTAGCTATTATGTAGCCAATAAAATTAAAATTAAATTCAATATAAAACTTTTTTTTTTTTTTGACCCAGTTGCACTTGGCTACACTGGTGGAAAATAACTAGCTATGTAAGAATTAGTTAAATGCATGTTTGGCAGTATGTATTGTACTGTTATTAGACTATGATGTTTATCCATATCCAATAATCATATAGAAAAAACAGCTGTATGTTATGGAAGCTGATAAATCCCACAGCGTTTAAAACCTTCTGCTTGGCATTTACAGCATTTGGTTCTGCTCATGTCTTAATGTAAATACATGGCCATGCTAATTTACATAATATTTGTTTTTAACAGAAATAAGGGAATGTTTGACTTCTATTACTACAATAGACAAATTCATCATTATTATTGTCTTTTTACTAAAGGCTCCACTCTCTCTGTGTGCATGGCTAAAAACCTTATACTAGAGATCAACTAGAACTGCACTGGGCAAAAGAAATCAACTGATGAGCCACTCATCAGTGATAGAATCAATTTCTAGATGATTATTGTGTATTTTACATTTTGTCATTTACGTTGCACGTCTGCAAATCCTAATTATTCTGTCAGTTCTCCTCATAATCAGTTGATCAGCATACTTCTGTACCACTCTTCTTGCATATGTATATACATACATAATTTAAACTTGCAAAATCACATTGTTTGGAAATGTTCACAATTTAGAGACACACACTGTACACACGGGTGATCAATGAGAGCTCAGCTCTAGTGTTTGTGTGAATTGTTCAGTTCAGCATTAAAAATATTCATCCCATCAATGTTGGCTGATGACACTCCAGCTGTCGACCTCATCAGATATCAGTGATGAGTCAGCGTACAAGGAGGGCGTGGAGCTGCTTGTAGAGCGATGTAGAGACAACAGTCAATTTCTTAATACTGACAAGACTTGAGCCAAGAAGCCCCAGTAGCACAAGTGAGCCAACAGGAGAACATCCAGGAGGATCTGTGCCACCACCATCAGACTCCACAGCAGATTTTTCCCTGAGGCAGTCAAATTACTCAACACTGTGTTGCCTCCCATTGCTCATGAGTCAAACACCTAACCCATTATGACTCAATACTTCTGCTCACCACACTTTAGAGGTTCCTCATTTACCTTTATGACATTTGGCCGATGCCCTTATCCAGAGCGATTTACAGTGTGCTTAGAAGACCCTATCAATAAATACTTCCTGATACTGGGTCACTATAGAAGAGTCTAAATACTCTGATGGTAAGAACACTTGCTAATAAAGAGGTAGGTCAGATTAGCAACATGAGAGGAAAATGAGAGCTTTCAAGATCCTGACATGGGGATGAATCAGCTGGGATGAACAGCAGTTCAGATTTGCTGGGAATAAATTTCAGCTCATGTGCTGCCCTCTATTATGAGATGGTGTCTGTGGGTGGAGAAGATGAGTTGAATGTTATCCCCATAGTAGTGGTATGAGAACAGTGAAGATACTGTTACTTTGCCAAGTGAGTGAGTAAAGAGGGAGAAATGAAGAGAACCGAGTACTAAGCCTTGTGGGACACCATGGAGATTCCATGAATTCCAAGACTCTTGATGGTGGACAAAAGAGTCTTTTGATGCTTTCAGATGCTCCTGAAAGATTGAGGAAGATGAGGACAGAAGACAGTTTGGTGGATCTAGCAACATGAAGTTTCTCAGTGACAGCCAAAGGGCAGTCTGTGGAATGTGCTGCTTTAAAGCCAGACTGGTTGTGGTGATGGTTGTTGGTTGTACTGTGAGAGATGGACAGACAGTTGATTCACACAAACAGTGCATTCAAGGATTTTAGAAAGAAAAGAGAGAGAAGAGTTGCTGTAATTATTGTCTTTTCTGACAAAGGAATATAATTTGAGACATTTGATAGATTGCATGGTTACTTGTGTGGAATTATAGTATAGTTTTTTTTTTATAAACAAATAAAAATTTTTTTGACTCTTTCGTTGTCAGTGGTGTTCATTAGCTGAGACCTTCTGATATGTATGACTAGCATGTTTGTGATTGGAGGTGTTTCTTTATGTGAATGATTGTGGCTGTTCATCAGTAGATAAATTCAGAATTTCATGACCCACTTTCACATATTTTAGATATTTTTTTTTCATTAACTAACACTGACTATATCTTCTTGTTCTTCTTAGATTGCTCAAAGACATGCACTTATGATTCCATACAAGCAGACTGGTCCACCTTCCAAGACTTCAACAGAACCTTCACATGGGACATGAAAGTGGCATCTTCCAAGTCTTTTCAGCTCGAGTTTCCAGCTCCAGGAATGAGACAGATCGAGTCATTAGAACAATGTCCAGACAAACAAGTTTACTCACTCTTAATGTATTTACGGACAGGACCCGTGAACCTTGGCAAATTCTGTCAAAATGGCACAATCACTCGCATCCAGATTGTTTGGAAAGGTCGCATAACTCTGGAGGTTCCCAAAGGAATGAGCCCGAGTTCATTTGCCATCAAATACTCTGAGGCTGTTGGTAAGGAGCAGCAGTCACTCATTCACTCACAAACGTGAACATTTTATCTGGTCTGATCTGAAGTCTGTCCCCTATGTGTGCAGTGGAAACAGATACCATTTGAATATCCACAGTGCAGAGGCTCCTTTAAAGAGTTAGAGTCAATGATGTATATGATATGATAAGATGTGTAAATGTTTTTTTGGTGTATCTGATCTGTAATACTTCTTTATACACACTTGCATAATTACTTAACACACAACTTGGAGCACAGTTGAAGAGTGAATAGACAAATGAATCATCGTTATATGTAAACGATCATTTCTTTTCTGAAGGTTCGGCTGTGGCTGTAGATGCTGTACTTCCTCGTGGTCAATCAGACACAGATTTCCTCAGTGCCAGTGGCATTCCTGCTGATTATACAGTGATGTGGAACTTTGTATTACCCCCCAAACATAACTTCACAGTAAAATTTGTGAACTACAACATGCCAGAATGCCAAAGCAAACCAGTTAAAGTGATCTACCGGCAGGCCAACATGGCTGCAGTTGAAAAAACCCTGCTGGATCCCCAGCCTAGTAATTACCAGGGAAACTTCAGTTTGTCTCTGAGTAACTGTGATGTTAAGAGTGCTGGAGTTCCTGGAGGACTCCTTCTCCACTTCAGGGTATCTGTGTTCAGGAGTGGATTTCCAGGTAGGAAAATAGTTTTCACAAATTATTTATCAGAATTTTTTTCATTAGTCAGAATGAATATCAGTCCCAGTGGATGTGTGTTTCACCAGCTGGAAAGTTCCTGTAATCTGTTACTATATGAATTATACATTGAATGGATTGTTTTCCTGCGTGGTGTGTGTGATTAATGCTCGCTGTTCTCTTTTTGACCTGTTCAGATTTGTGTATGGTGGATCTTCAGCGTGATGAAGGGCTGAGTCTTCAAATACAGAAGAAGAATCAGGACTCTTTCTGTGAGATGGCTATGAATTCAGTGGTGCAGGACAAGATTACTGTGCCAGCAGGCTCCAAAGCCAACCTGTCCTTCCTGGACTGCCCTGAGGACAATCTTCTGCTCACTGCCACTAAGACCATAGGTAACCATAAAATACTGAAGAATAGAACCATTGCTCCAGTACATGACATGGAGCCTGATTTATGGAGTTTCTCACAAGCAAACTTTCTAGAAAAGTTAATTTATTTTCCAGTTTCTAAAAAGTGGTAAGGAAATAAAATAAAGAACCTATTTTAATGTTTAGGTGTAAATTGTTTATAGCAACAAGAAAATTGACCAATAAAAAGCTGGATTTCAAATCATATCATCTACATTACTGCATTACTGCACTTTTGTATCCAGGATATACTCGAGTTTAAATCACTTCTTGATTTACATTTACTGTATGTCTACAGTTTGTGAAGCCTATTTGATTTATATTAAATGTATTCAAAATATGTTATTAATATTAAACAGGAAACTCAGAAAGCAAGTTGAGACAATCCTCCATAGCTTTCAGGTCAAAGTTCACATGGTCACAAAGATCTGTACAGAAAGATAGAAAGTTCCAGTTTATAAATGATCTAGATAACATGAGGAAGAAAACATGAGAGAACCAAAAGGGAACCTCATCCTCATCTGGGTGAAACTGAAGAGTGTGTTTATAAATCATTATCAGCTGTGTGAAATTATGAGCATCAGAATTTTAGTTTTAGATTGAAGTCTGTTGTGTTGAAATAATCAACTTTGTAGCTGATGCAGTTTTAAGGCTGTAGTATAATAAAGGCCCAGAATGTTGCAGTGATGCAGTGACGTGGTGTCTACATGATGAAGGTTTTAATTCTTCCTCACACTCTCTCTTGTCCCTTTCATCATCTTTCAGAGTGCAGGAGTTTGTCCTCGTGTCCAGAAGCCGGAATTCTCCTCACCATCCCCGTGTTAGACTCCTGCCTGTCTCCGTCCCTCAGCCAGGTCATGTGGGTGTTGACTGTTCCTGAGCAGGGCAGTGTGGAGCTGAGCTCACCTCAGGGCAGCCTGTTTCAGTCAGTGCCTGGAGTACAGGAGTGTGACGGCCTGCAGTCTGCTCTGATCTCTGTAGCAGATGGAGTTGACGCTGGCCGTTTCTGCTCTGCTAGCAAAGGCATCATTCAGAAAGTTCAGATCTCCTCCAACATCACAGTTACTGTCAGCACAGATGGGGATAAGGACCTCAGACAAGAGAAAGCTCCGATCCTCAATGTGTCCTTTAGTTCAGAGATCTCAGGTAAGCTTGAGCTCACTGATCACTTGGTTTGATCTTATTTCCTGTCGTTTTAACACCTCACTCTTTTCCACAGACACCTTTATCTACACCGTCTCTCCACTTATCTCAACCCCTGCGTTCCTCGTGACACCCAACTGGCCCGGGTCGATGAAGCCGGACTCCACCATGTCATGGATTGTAAATGTTCCAGAGGAGTACAGTGCTCAGTTGTGCTTCAGCAACGTCAGCTTTCCAGTGTGTCATAACAATCATGCTGAAATTCGAATTCAGGAACGAGGCTCATCTGTGGAGACGGGCTTCAGGGAGGACGAGCAGTTGGTTCTTGAACACGACATTTGGAGGAGCTTTAGCCTCAACATGTCCAACTGTGAACATGAGGAAGGCAAATTTGCCATTCTCAGTAAGATCTCCTTGCAGAAGAAGCCCAGTAAGTTTTGTATAATTCAGACCTTCCTGTCTGTCTGAGACATTGATGAGCATCAGCACATATCAACACTGTCTGTTTATCTTTTAGAAAAAATGCTGAGCATTATTTTGGGTGTGGTTGGAGCACTGCTGGCTCTCCTGATCATCCTTCTTACTGTAGTGTGTGTGCTAGTCAGGTATGTCACAGGTTCTCTCCAATTGTCCTATATCATTTTTGCTATATTGATATACAACACTGGGCTTTATTTCTCGGTCTGTTATCGTGTGTACATTTTTGCGTTGGCCAAAAGAAACCGAACCAAACCAAACCCACCTGTTCGTTTTCTTCATACACATGCATGTCTGTTGAGCACTTAACCACCTGCTGGCTGATTGACTTTTAGTGACGCCCATAACGCCATAAAATATCACAAAATAAACACGTTATTCTCTCACACCAGTTCCATGTAGAGAGTCGATGATGGCAGGCATCATAAAAATGAAATCCACATAAATTCCAATGCAGGTGTGTATGTATCAGTACCTGTAGAGCATTACAGTAGTCAGTTGACACACGTGAATACATGCTGGAAGTATGGAAGTAAATTTCTGTAAATGCGACTATGAACCTTTTACAGAATGAGTCCTAGTAAACGGTTGTGCATGAAGGATATAAACTCTGTGTTCCATCTTCGTGCTCCTCTATCACCTGACTCGTGTTTGTACAGTTTCACACTAATAAGATCTGACGTCTGTTTTATCAACAGAAAAAAGAAGCGGAAAATGACCAACAGGTCCTCCATCTACATTCCCAAAGGGACCGCTTCGCTTCCTGGTGATGCCACGTTCCCAAAAACACGAGCCGACAATGAATCCCACGTGTACACCTACATCGACGACACCATGGTTTATGGGGATCTTCTGCAGCAGGATGGAAGCGGTCCCGGACACTTCAATGGTCATCAAGTGGACAGTTATCACGCCTTCACCAGCCCCATGGACAAGACCATCACGGATCCTGGATATGAGCAGAATGTGGAGCGAGGACCTGATAAAGATGCGTTCCGGCCTTTCCTGCCTCCACCCGAAACCTTTATCTCCAGGCCTCGGACTCCAGTGCGGCATCTCGACTCACTGGACTACGAGGACCGCAGGATGGTGGACAACGTACTGTATACGTTCAAAACCCTGGGTGAGGCGAATCCCATCCACCTCACTGCTGCAGAACCAGCGCTCCCGCCCGAGCCAGAACCCGACTCCTTCTCTGAGCCTGAGCAGTATGATCAAGAATATGACGAGGCCATGTAGTGCAGGGGAAAATGAACCATGTGACTCAAGGGCTGAGAGATCGGATCTAAGATCAGACAGTACATTAGATTTCTGATGGGAAGCTATGAAAGAAGGCTGACCTGCTGCTCCTGAAGGTTAGAAAAGCAAACGCTGTTTACCTGATAATGCTGTTAGTGTTCAGTACATGCAGTCATATCATATGTCAGAGCATGTACACACACACACACACACACACAGTTCTTTGTGCCTCTTTTATGAACATTTTAAAGAGAAACTCTGCAGAATGTTGTGCTTCTGTGAGACTTGTGTTTTTATGTGCAGTTGTTTTTTCCCCCAAGTCAACTCTAGTGACTAAACTCTCCCTGATACTGTTTGTGCTTGAAAACGTTTTCTGTCTAACTGGAGCGAGATGCATCAGGATCGTTTCATGCTGATTTTGGGAACATTTTTTTATTTGCTACTTGTTTGTCTGATACTTCAGGCTTCATCTGAAGAATGTTTAATAATTTGGATTTTGCAAAAGTTCATTTGTTGTCATGTTTTAATGTTTTATTAATTTTCACATTTTTAAATAATAAATTTTATGTCTTAAAGCAGACGCATCAGACGGCACATTTTATAATAATTGTGTTTCTGTTAAATGTCTGAAACTGATCTCATGAGGACGTGTGGAGAAAAGACAAAGAAAAAAAAAGTGAGCCATGACACAGCTGCTGTTCTTCATCATCACTCAACATGAAGCAGAAGAACAGAGCTGTACTATAGCAGTAATGAAATAAAAACACATTTAAAAAATAAAATAATAATAAAAAAAAGATTTATTTGAGATTTGAAAATAGAAATAAATCCAGATAAGAGATGCTATGCCAGGAAGCCAACTTTTGTTCTCTCTTTTCCAAGACTCTCTTCTTTTTGCAGCAGCTCCATCAGAGGGACATGAAGCAGCTTCCCCACTCGCTTTCCAGTCTACACACACACACACACACACACACACACACACACACACACACACACACACACACACACACACACA
>JAOTRN010000020.1:19434731-19446808 GCA_028566695.1 Bagroides melapterus | reverse complement strand
AGGAGCGAGAGTGAAACCCTACTGTCAATTATCTGTCTGAACGGACACACAGGTTAGACACGTGTGTGTGTGTGTGTTGATGCTGATTTCCTTCATTTCCTTTAAGATTTCCTTGCACACAGGTTTATCAGCGTCCAGTGAACAATTGTGAGCAAACCGCTGAATTCTCTCCAGAAACCCGGGCCGTAAACATACTCGACACGTTTCTCTGTAATTCCAGTGCAATCCTACAGCACGACTAACCAGGTACAACAGATCTAAAAACGTCATTAATAAATAGAACAGTGGGACAAAAAAAACACAAACAGCTCCGCTTTAAAGCTCACAAATATTATTCCACTGCCGAGCTGGTGATCTAATCGACAACTGAACTTCGCACCAGATACCAAATATGACATCATTACCTTCAACCTACAAACCCAAATATTTGTGTTACGTCTCAAGACCGAAGAAAAACACGTCGGAGCTTCGGCTCCTGAGAATTCAGAGCTTTAGACAAAAGATGAGCACCGAATGCTCATCAAAGATGACTTTTCTTTCTGTGGTGTGATGTCGAGTCACTCTGTCAGGTGAAGACTGTATGGAGAATAAAAAGCTCTGAGGTTTGAGAAACTGCACATGATGTCGCATTACAGGTGAATTATTGCAGACAGAACCTCAGTGTATGGGGATATGAAGTTAAAGTGCTTTAAAAAATAATAAATAAATAAAAGAAATAACACAGAACTAAATTATTTATTGAGCTTAATAACTGACTTGTCCTGCAGCGTGTTTATAAAAACTAATCAGCATTTCACTCTGCTCACTGCAGGGCAAAGACAGAGAAAGAAAAACAGCGCTGAGGAATTAACAGACGAGGAGCCTGAAGGACTCGGAGATTTGAGGACCATCACAGACTTCTGACTTGAGACTTTACAGTGTATATAAGCAAATAAAAAACATATTTAATTCTCTGTAAATGACACTCGGACCCTTTCCCTCGGAACATAACACGGTGATGTCTAAAACCCTCTCCGATGTTTTAAGAGGATTTTCATATCCACGGCAGCTGTCAGCTAGCTCAGACCCTCACGTCTCCGCCTCACCGGACCTCTACAGCCTCCAGCTTCAGCACAGAGCAGACACAAAGATCTTCATCAAAACAAAAACTTCAGCCTTCAGAGACGAGCGACCGAACACAAGGAGAGAGGAGCAGCGCTGTGGGTTAAAGAGGAGGTGTGCGATCAGAGCGAGGGTGTAAAGCATGACAGTAGACAGAAGAACTGGGTGGAGAGAGAAAAATAAAACGTCTCCTTTAACAAATCAAATCAGCTCTTCTCACAGACATCTCACACCTTCAGTCCTGCTTTTAGGCACTCAATCAAACGGCTCTAATTTAATAAATTGAACACAATGTAATGTATGTTAAAATATGGCAAAACTCTTATACTCACTGATCATTAAATTAAAAACATAAAACACAGACAAGGCTTTTATTTTATTCTCATCAATTCTTTTTTTTAATTGTTTTTTGTTTCAGCACCTAACTGTGTGTGATGTCTCACTTTAGAGTCACACGCTCTAAAGCCCTCCAAAAGGGAAAAAACCCACAGTACACACAGGTTATATGAAACACTCCTAATTTAGTCTCCTTTAACACGTCCTTCTTCTTTCCCGGGCATCATGTGGATCACATCCTGTTAGAATGATGCCTCACAATGTCCAGTAGAAGCTCCAGAGTTTGTAGGTGGTGTTGTAGGTGAAGGCGGTTTGGTTGGATCCTGTTCTCTGCAGCCGCCGCTTGCTCATGTGTCCTGACCTACTGCTCACCGAGATCCCAAGCCCAGACTTTCCAGCCCTTTTGAAGCTAACAATCCAGAGAGTGAGGAAAAGAAAAAGCATGTCTTTCAGCAGCACAGGTCAGGTTACACAGCACCGGACTCGTCTCAGACTCTTTTCCCTCATGTATACCTCTGAGGGCCACGCTGTCAGACTCTCATCTCTGATCAGCGTGAAAGCACAGTGCCACATCCACACAGACCCGCTAACCTCCACACCGTCTCCACCACTCATCACTCGTGTAAACCTCGGACGCTGCAGCTCGACTGCACTTTTTTATTTAATGTTTGATTAATTTTAAATGATTGTTTTAACGCTACACTTTTAGTGTCCGAATATAATTGCAACTACACATGAAACTAAGCTTTTCTCCAACTAGCCTTTATTTGGTGATTAATTCTTTTAGCTTCTCCAACTAGATCTTGTTAAAGCGTGAGTGTGACTAGACTGCATCTGTAACCAGGACAGATTTCCATGGCGCTGAACTCACTGCTGCCTCCAATCATTTCTTGGTCATTATGAAAAGTGTAATTCAATTTTTTTCGCTAATGACGCACCAGCGAATAAACGTACCGAGGCATTCCACCTTTAATAAGCAAGGAAGCTTTTTTGCTAACCTGACCATGACCATCTGCAGAGACCGAGAGCTCATACCATCAGGGCACGCAGGCCATTTCCCAGCTCCAACTCCAAGACTGGATGTGACTGTAATAATGGTCCCAATGGCCAAGTTTCCTCTAAGCACCGAGTCTGTCTGGAGGATGGTTAGCAGATGACGAGCCGACTGGTCTGGCCTGATTCTGCTCTGCTTAGCATCAGCTTGTTTTGTTTCAGGCTTCCCTTCACAGCGAGCGAGGCTCTCTGTAGAGGAGGAAGAAATCCATGCTCCATTTTGTTCGAGCTGGAACCTTCCGGAAGCTTTGCAGGCCACAGCTCCCTGTACACTTACACCCTGTCTAAACCTTTTCCCTCCATCTTCACCATCTTATTTGACTTTATGAAACCAAACCCCATAAAATAAATCGTTGTATAACATAACATAGAAATTGTTATTTCTACAACACCAAAACCACAGCACTGAAATTAAGGGTCACTTGGAGGTCAAGCAATTAATTGTAGCAAAAGAGAAAAAAAAAAAAGGCTGATGTAAATGGTTGCTTCCAGCATGAACTTGCCATTCAACTCCTGATAAATAAATAAGCTGAGATTCTTGTACACAGGACTTTAACCTTGGAAAAAGCATGTGGAAAGTTTGCATTTTGGCAAACCAGGTTTCAAATGGGTTTCCCACCTGGCCTCTGAGCATCCGGTACATCACTCAGAGACAGTCGTTATTTATTGAAAATTAAATATCTAATGATGCCCTGAAGCTTTCCTCACTACGCACTCAAGTATTATGACAGAAGTGAAAACCATTTAGTCGGGGCCAGGAGAGCAAACAATTTGCCCGAGATTGCAACTTTCCTTCTTAACCGTTAACCGAAAACATCCAGATGTTAGTCGCATACTGATATTTTTGTTCCTCTTCCTTACACACTGGAAAAAATTGTTTTAAAGTTTGTTTCATGTTAAAATACGCACAGTCATTTAGAGCTTTGAGGGAAGGGAAGTAAACGAGGGGGAGGGGAACTCTGGACTTTTTGGTGTGAAGTGCTGGATAATAAAAAGTAAAAGAGATGAGAGAGATGAAAATCTGTCTTGATGGCGTGAAAATAAGGTAAATTGTGTGTGTTTGTGATGTGGAATGGACAACTTGTGTCACAGGTATGCGCTAAGGCAAACGTGTTAAATTCTCCTTCCTCAAAATCCTGGACATAACCTCTTCTCACCCACGGCAGGCGCTCGCTCCAAACCCCCCCGACGACAGGATCACTGCCAGTTGGTTTCAATCAGGCCTCTGGCCGGACACACGTAGGGCCAACAGGGAGCTGTGTTGAAGACCGGATGAAAAGGAAATCCTAAAAACGATGGAACGACAGGTGGCTGGTTTGGCAGCGGTGGAAAAATCATCTCTCCTCGATCCTATCCTCCACCTTCCCCCGCACACCTGCAAGAACCGAATGAAGACCAGGGTGCTGCTGGCTCCGTCCATCCTTCACAATCCACCCAGTCACGTTTCTCAGACCACCCTTGTACCACTACCCCCAACCCCAGACAAGTGCTCGAGATCAACATTCCCCTGTCGACTAAAAAACACACATCCCTGCTTCTCCTTAAATAGACTATTAAAAAGAGATTTCCTGCTGATAGCACAGTGACAGGCCAAAATTCCACATAATTTATGAGCAATCTGTCCATTTTATCACCATATTGATTTCAGGAGACTGAAAGCAGACCTTTGTGTCCTCAGAAAGGAAAACTTATGGACAGTTCTTCACCTGCTGCAGACGCACCAAAATCTCTCATATTCTAGTCCACAATTGACTTGTGCTCATGTTTCTCTAATGGTTCAAGGTTCACGCTTCTCAAAGACCAACATATACCAACAGACGCATCTTTTTTATCCATGAGCTCATGAATAGAGCATTTTAAATATAAAGGTTAAAAATCAAATCTCAAGAAAGCTGAAAGACAAAATTACAGAGGACGCTAAAGAGGACAGGACACAGGACACAAGGGACAGGGCGTCACAGGGGACAGGACGTCAAAGGGGAGAGGATGTCAAAGGGGACAGGACGTCACAGGGGACAGGGCGTCACAGGGGACAGGGCGTCACAGGGGACAGGGCGTCACAGGGGACAGGGCGACATGTTTTTCTTGCGCTCACACAGATACACGCAGACAGGCAAGCAGACACACTAGTTATGTCTGGAAGATAATTTCATTCCTTTTGAGAGGAGAATATTTCACTTCCCATCTGGACGTGTGTGTAGGAGGTGTGTGAGCTGCCGAATAAAGCGTTTAAACACTTCCACCTTTTTTCACACACTTTCTTATAAAAGAATGTCATAAACAGAAAGGAGGTAAACAAACCTGCTGTTTATTCAGTCCAGCGCTGACTCTCCACACAGACATTAACTCTAAAACCTGACCGTGACAATGACCCTTTACCCTTTAATGACCTGAACCTTTATTATTTATTCGGAAATAAAAAAAACTTTCTCCAGAATAAGGATGTTAGGTCCCGGAGACTTGGACTTCACACTGCAAGGCTTTTATTGGGAAACCGGAGCGATCCCTCAGACTGTGGAAAATGCAGTCATCTCAGCAGCACGACTGACTCTCAACACTGCTGAGGGCTGGGAATGATTACTTTATTCCGGGGTTAAAGCAAGTCCTTCTCACTGTCGAGCTTTTCTGATCTGTGTCAGATTAACACCACCCTGCATGGAGCTCCACACTTCCTCACTGACGTTTAGGAGAAATCATCAAAAATGAATTTAGAGTCCGAAAAAGCAGACGAAATTTAAAAATGGCATTTTGGGCATAACAGTACGATAACGTGCCTTCAGGACATACCTGTGTGCCTGTATAACCCGAACCTTGTGACATCCAGCACGAAATCTCCGCTCATACGAGCAGGAAGTTATATGTTCTTACATCAACCTGCTGCAGCTCTGAGTACTGAGGAACTTTTTAGTGTTTCTCCTCAGCAGCTTCACAGAGAGCATGAGCACCAGAGAATAAAGTGTGTGTGTGTGTGTGTGTGTGTGTGTGAGTGAGTGAGGAACAAACATGGAGCTTCCTCCTGAAGGACATCAGATTAACATTCACTCCATGAGAGATTTGATGGAACTTCAGCGCTCTGCTCCAACCAGCAGATCAGAGGATCTGTTCAACTGGTACAGAGTTGAAGAGGAAGTGATGAAGCCTTGAACCTGGACATGACTCACCTACAGAACTAAGCTCAGGGATTTTCTCAGTATGTTCTCAGGATGTAGGTACAGTGTGTGGACCAGAGACATTAAATTAATACTCTTAAACTAAAACGTGTATAACTGCAACAGTCAATAATACAAGTCATTTTTATTTGTGCAGCACTTTTAAAAGTGAATCATTTTTATTCAAATGATTTCTTCCTGTAAAGCTGCTTTTGACAAAGTTTACTTGTCAAAGTTACTGAAAAATGATAAATACCTACAAATAAATAAATTTTAATTTAAGACTGTAACAAATTATTTCTATTCACTTCTACAGAGCAAGTCAATGTATTTTCTGAGAACAGCAGAGTGTGAAACGTATCAGAATTACATCATCACGTTGTCCTGCTCTGTGAGGTCACTGGATCAAGCTCAGGGTTGAACACTGCTCTTACTCTACACACTTTAGTCATCAGACATCATGCACCTTCATCATCACTGCTCCTAGAGAACGTAAGAGCAATCTCCCGAATGACTGGGATTTTCTAAACAAGCCACACTGGAGAAATTCTCTCCAATTTTTTAGATGTTTATTATACTAGACTCTGTTGAGGTCACTGCCTGGACCGCGGGAGCTCAGTGGTTAAAATGTTGGACTAGTGACCTGGAGGTTGTGAGTTCAAATCCCAGCACAGCCAATCAGTCATTAACCCTTATAGAGCTCGGTTTTATAAATGAGATAAATGTGAGTCGCTGTGTATAAGGAAGGTCTGCCAAATACCATAAACTTTTAAACACCATCAGAAACCAGTCCAGAAAAGTGATTAAAGACCGAGCTAACAGAAATATGATGGTGAAATGACCAGAGACAGGAACAACACAACGGTTTGCTTTTAAACTGAATTAAATGCAGTATTAATTTGTTTAAGACTGATCCTGAAAATCCACTGTTCTGTGGGAAGGAGGGATGGGTGGATGGAGGAAGAGAAGAAGCAGAGGGGGCTATTCAGATGATTTATCATAGTTCTGTAATGTCTGCTCTGTGCCTCGGGTTTGAGGGCAGCACTGACCCCCAGCAGGCACATCCTTAGCACAGGTAGAGAGATTGTGTCATGAAGTTGTCCGATCTACTTCCACATTCTGCTCATGCAGATGAATCAGATTCACCTCTTGTCTAACACACGGTTGAGTGCGTAATACCATCTCTCACTCCCACGCTGAGCCACACAATAGCTTAATAAAGACTCAGCACCACCTGGACGACTGTCTACCACATTCTCACACTCGTGCAAGCTGCTTCCTCTCAGGTCTGTCTGGATGAATACGTTACACTCCTGCTTATGCATGTGCATGCAAACAATTTAAATGCCCCTCCTGCCCCTCTAGCTCCTGGTAACGATCAGGACTTTTTCTAGCAGTAGCTGGTCAGCGGCTGGAAGACGGAGTCGCGGTCATATTCAACAACGTGTCTTCATCCATTTTGCTGAGCACATGGAAAAGTCATTCTGGGGGGTGGAGGAGGTGGGGATTCTGTTTTCCTGCAGGCTAGGTCTTGGACAGGCGCCGCAGTTGCCCGTATTCCCTCTACACTCACAGGAAATAGCCCATTATTACAAAGGACGGTGGACGAGGAGGAAGGCTCGAAACTCGGGATTTGGAAGTCTGGAGTTTTATTAGTAGACAACTTGTGTCGACGTCCAAGAGACCGAGAGCTGATACCAAGTAGTACCCAAGCAAAGGGACAGACGAGTGCAGGGCTTGATGAAAGTCAAGAGGTGAAGAAACAAGATTCTCCTGCTACAATAAACAGTACAGTAAACCCTCTCACATTAATATTCGGGGGAAACTCTTGGTTAACTTGACAAACGTTACTGAGGACAGGAACAAAAACTGTGAAACAACAAACCAAAGACTCCTGGCTGGAGTGGAGCCCTGAAACATGAGGTGAACATGTCTACATCTTCTGCAGAGGCTGGAAACTCTCGCTTAATTTATTGAGCTCATGAAGTGTGAACACCGAGTGGATCGGATCAACTTCAAGTTTCAGAAGTCACAAGCGCTGACCCTAGAAGAGGGTTTCCTGTCAGAAACCTGATGCATCCAGTCCCAGGTAGAGCACCTTCTTCTCCACGAACACAGTCGGCTACACATAAGGAAAAAACATCTGTAGTCCTCTGTGTGGGCAGCTCAGCGTTAGGGACTTGAGGCTAATTATCATTTATTTCGACTTCACTGCTCAAAAGGTCAGGGGCACAATGTCAAAGTAATGAAGCTGAAATAAATGATTAGTAGTCAGAAGCTTGGAACTGTGAGCTGCCCAGATGGAGGCCTACAGACGGTACCATAACCGGCAACAACCAGTCACAGGCTCGGAAAAATGTTCAGCACTTCCAGAGTAAATGAGGAAGGTGGTCACTGACTCTCAACCACCCCAAATACACAAAGCAGGAATTTACCCCCAAAACATGGCCACCGTTAAAAGTTCATTCCAGGTTGGTAGGCAACTGCCAAGAAGAGTTTTGGATGGCGGACATGTTTAAGTTGTACAGCCTCGCAGACACTCCAGCACTCTGTGTGCCAGGGGTCAATGATTTGCAATGGAGCATTTAAATGAAAGAGAACAGGAAGAATTCTTTAATGGCTCCACATGCAAATATGAGAAGTTACAGAGCTCCTGGTAAAGAAAGAAGGTCTGCATCACAACTCTGGGGGCCTCGTAAAGTTTGGGAAAAAAAACAAAAGGGAGGGGAAAAAAAATGCAACATAATACAGATTTACAGAAAAGCAGCAACTTCAGGTTGAGAGCTGAACATAGAGAGAGCTGCTGAAGTTTCAGAAGCCCAATAAAGACCATCTCCGAGATTTTTTATTTTTTTTACCTTGGGTGATGTCTCACAACCGAGTGTCCAATAAACAGCTAGTTGGTTTTTATACGAGTTTTACCATAAAGCAGTTTGACTTCTACAACGTGACTTTAATGCACTAGTATTGTGTAGAATTCACTTAGATTGAGGCAATCAACAAAGTGCAGAGTCTGTTAGAGAAAAGCCTCCAGTGCTGCTCTCTCAGGAACCCAGTGGAGGAGAAAAGTGTGTGTAAGCTTCACCAGCAAGAAAAAGCTGTAGCACTCAAAAGCTATAAGAACTTTAATTGCTTGAGTAACAGGACACTAACGATTATTTAGCAAACACTTTTGTAAAGATACGTCAATTTGCATGCAAAATACAGCATCCTGAGAGACAATTCAAAATGGCAGATGCCCAAAAACCCATTGCTTCCATGATTTTAGGACAATAAACAGAATTTCTATGCAAAAAATATAAATATTTTATCGAGTTTACAGATATTCTGGCAAGAACGTGGCATTGTTCTGAAAAAATATTCAAAAATGCTGGAAAATTTCCTAGCAGAATTAAAATCAGCGATCTGTGTTTTGTTGGTCCTAATCCAGGGATTTAACTGATAAGACACGAGTCATTCACACAAATGTTCCTGTTTTGATCGCTGTAGCGCCACTGTGTGGCTCATCAGGGTGAGGTTATGTGCTACTGCAGACCAGTGGGTTTCTACCATCTCTCTAAGTGTGCAGGCTTTACAGATCGGTCTGTACATCAGTTTTAGGGCAGAAAAATAATATTTATAATCAACCTTGAACCCCTTAAACGTTTCAGAGTCACTGAATAATTCCTCATGTTATTTTAGTGCTGCTGTCTTCATTATTCTTTGAGAACAGTAAAAATGAAGAAGGATGCAGGAGAATGTAAACACTGGAGAGTTTGTGTGTGTGGATGATATTTTGTGAATATTGCCTTAAATACTTGATCACTTTTGTCCGTTGTATTTGAGTCTACTACACCGTCAGTATTCATTTTTACTCGAAAGCATTTTAAAAATGCTCTCATGTGTGACAGCAGAACACTGAGCCAAAGTGGCAGAAAAAAGGGGAAACAGAAGGAAAAGAAAAGGAAGGAAGAAAAGGCAAAAACTGTAAACCAGAACAGAAACAACAGGAGCTCGTCGGTCCCTCGGCACACAGCCCCTTAATGAAGGGCCAACAACGGCTTTATGCACATTTCCTGGAAAGAACAGTCTTGGAGTAAAGTAAACAAACCTTCCTCCGTCTCTGGTAATTACAATCAAAGCTGAATATTAATCCCATGCCTCACACACACACACACACACGCACAGTAGGACTCAGTGAACAGACTTGTGTTCACCTCACCTCTTCATCTGAAGTGTCCTGTTCGTACTCATCCACCTGAGAAGATACCCCCGATTTCACTCCCTTCTCTCCGGTTTCATCCGCTTCAGCCCTCTGCTTTTCCTTTTGCAGCTTTCTGTTCTTAGCCGCATGATCCTGTGGAAAAAAAAAAGTCACAACAAAGTCTGTAAGTATTTAATAGAACACTTACAAAGAAATAACGCTTAGACATAATCAATGTTTTTCAGAAGGAATTGAAATCAAAACTTAAAAGCAGAGCATTTCCCCGAGAGGACACAGATGGGAAAATGTTTAGCAGTTTAGCAGCAGAAATGTTCTCCACAGCTGGGGCTTATATGTGTATGTCCTGCCTGTGTTCAGGAGTCACTCTGAATAAACAGCACTGTGGGAGTCCTGGGCCCTGATTCACTCACCTTACTGCAGGTTACACCGGAAACAAGATAAAAATCAAGAAACAATGCTAGTGTTACTAAATATTCCAAACAGTTTCTGGAAACATCTGTGTAGCTTGTTGAGGTTACCATGACGACACGTTAAAACGGACAGGACTGATCAATTCCAGGCTGTGATCCGACAACAGGAGACGTGGTGGATATAAAAGAAATGCATCACAATACCTAGACGTGTGTATGATCCATGAGAGTGAACTGTTTCAAGAGGTTGATGATGCAATTATTAAGAAACGCCCTCAAAATGACTGCTTTCTCAGTAAAGAGCACAGTGCTGTCATTTATCCTGATACTGATATTACACCATCATATCACAAGCACAATGCAGCACATCATCAGAGGAACTCAAATGAAATCTGGGCTGCAGTTTGCTCCATTTTCTCCTCTCCATGTTTTAAAACTTATAGAACATACAGATGATGATATACAGAGAAAGAGAAGCATGCGTCAGTCAGGAAACCCTGAGAATTATAAATGGTAGACTTCAGATTTGGAGCATGTGGAGGGGTTTTCCAGGCCATCACATGTCCCAAACAGAACCAGTACCACTGAGGAGCATTACAGCGAGGTTCAGACAAGTCTCTTCTGCTGGACGCTCGTCTCCAGAGTTTTCTTAACTGCAGAAATTTTAGTGCAAAAGGTGGGATTTTTAGAAATTTCTGGATGTTGATGGACAGCTGCTTCATGTCCTACACTGCTCTCATTCATGGGGAGTCACTTAGATGCTCGGTTAGATCCATCAGCTTTAAGGGCAATTATTTCACCCAAGCATCACTATACACTGTCTCTGGTCCAGCTAAAATGCTTGTGAAGATTTAACCACTAAAAACAACATCCAAAATCACATCACTTTCCATTTCCTAGACTTAAATCCTGTGTCCTGCATGGCAGCATGACGGTGTGCAATGTTTTATTGCACAAACTTCCTCCATGTGATTTACACACAGGGCATTTGGTCAGGGACATGGAGGATAAAATCCCACAGCGCTGACCTTTATTCAGTAAGTCACTCGCTCAGGAAAAGCAGAGCCATCAGACGCAAACTTTAAAGGAACGATTTAAGCTCCAGCACGTCCCATGAGGTGGTGAGAGGCAGGTGAGTAACCCATGCTAATTTATGGCTCTGGGGTGTCCTGATATCTTTTGGAACGCAGCATTAAGTGAAACACTTCCTCCCTGATGTCTAGTTAAATCCACATCAAGCTAGCTGAGCTGTTTCAACAGGACCGGACTCCAGAAACCTGGGACATGGTTTTTTCCTTGTCTGCCCTGAAAAGTTAAACACAAGGTGAAAAGGATTTTTAAAGACTTTTAAAGGAAGAAGTAAAATGGGACAACCACACTTGTCATGTTGTAAAATTTAGCCTTAGGACAAAGAGAGAAGTAAACGTTGTGGAATAAAAATACGAGGAAAATATTCCCAGTGAGGCAAATAAATGAACAGTGTAGTGTTTCATGTGAATAATAATCAAAACAAATCTTTCCAGCCAGGCAGATGGACTAACCACAGAGAAACATCCACTCATCACTACCGTGCTCCTGGAGCAACCAACTTTCTCAAAAAATTTGATTCAAACACTAATACAACTCATTCAGTCCATCTTCTCACTGACTCAAGTTGTGTATCTGCTTAATCCTGATCAGGAACCTCTTCTGGGAACACTGGAAGTGAGGTAGGAACACACCCGGGATGGGAGACCAGTCCAGGACAATCTTCACACACACACACACACACACACACACACACACACACACACACACACACACACACACACACACACACACACA
>JAOTRN010000020.1:19375404-19387861 GCA_028566695.1 Bagroides melapterus | reverse complement strand
TCCGTGTCTGTTCTGACTCCTGTATGATGTCTGCTTTTAAACTTCACTTACCTATGAGCTCTGTCTGAACCATGCTACTGTGTGTCTGTGAGGCATCTAAAAAAGTGTTTTTGATAAAGATTCTTACTGTTACTCAGCGTTTCAGCTGTGATTGAGATTCTTCAGTGAATAAATCAAACTCACCGGTGGATCCAGCTCCAGTATCAATCATGAAATCTGTGTTTGAGAAAAAACCTCATTATGAAACAGATGTCTATGTGAGCCAGTAGATCCATCGGTCAGAGCTGAACGTACAGGGATTTTACCTGTATGATTTGAGATTCCTTCAGTCACACCAGTGCTCTCATACCCTGTGTAAGATTTCTTCAGTTAGTTATGGAAATGACTTTCCTGCTATATGACAGTAAACAACAATTAAATGAAGTATTTAACAGTGGCCAGGTCACTCCAGGATCTGTGAGGGATTACGGTAGGTTAAATGTGAGCTTGTTTTATTAGACAACATAATTATTTTTAACCCCTAGCATTACTGGAGTTTTAAAGATTATTTCATGACCTGGACAATAAAAGCATTGATGAATCCAATGTTGTGGGATTAATTTTTTCTTTTTTCTTTTCTTTTTTTTTAATAATGCTGATGAATTCCTCTCAGCTTTCTGTCTCTGTGTATATCTTTATCTCTTTGTTCAAATATATTTAGATAAATAAGATAAATGTGGTTGATCTGTTTGGACCAAGAAACTGCACAAAGAGCAAAAGACCAATGTAGAAGTCAGAGAGAGAAGTGGAATAGACGTGTCTAATAAACAGGAAGCAAGAAATTAGCTAAAGTGAACATTGTATACCAAAAGTTTGTAATTACAAAATGTTTTGAAAACTAAAATGAAATTTAGTTATATAAAGAACACAGTATGTTTATTACAAAAGGGATTTTAAAGTTCCCTTTATGTTTGTACAGTGTTATCGTCTCTACATGACATCACATCTCAGTGATTGTTGTATGATCCTCATCCAATACACTGGTGTTTATGTTTATTATCTAGTGCAGGGGTTTGATGTGAAAACACTGTAAGAGTTATCAGTCAAAAATACACCAGAAGAGCAACGAGCAGTCATTTTCTTCCAAATAAATTTGAGAGATTGACATCACGCACTACACACACCTCCTGGAAGCCCCGCCCCTTTCCCCAGCTCATTTCCCCCTCTGTCATGGAGAGGTTTTTAAATAGTAAATAAATGGTCAGTGTATGTCTGACCAAGCTAATACTAGACAAGTATATCATTTAAATCGTTTTATTTATTAATTATTTATGCCAACAAAACACTTTAGATGAAAGAAGTCAAAAAGACTCTTTCAGTTACTAAACCCTCAACTGATAATCACTAAACCTTCCACTAATCACCGTAAAAATGAGATGCTGTAAATACATGAAACTTTTATTGTGATATTTAAAACTGAAAATCACTATAACAATAAACAATAAACGTGTGTCTTATTGTGCATGTGAGGAAACGTCTAGTCAGCAAATACAAACCTAACGTATCTGGAGGTCTAGAACTGTAGATGACGTCACTCACGACTGAAACACAAGCAGACAGAAGTGATATGAAACGTGTGTTTGATTAGTTTAGTGTGATACTTTGGCAGGAGTTTGTTACCATGTGCTTAATCTTACTTGTTATATCAATTTGTCTCTGTCCATTGGTCACTGGTTCACCTTCAAAACCTGTAAAACCATAACTATACCATAACGTACTTTTGCTATAACGTATGTTTACTGTTTCCTATATGAAAGGTACCTGTCACATCCGTGTGCGCTCCCACACCTGCAGCGTGCGACGTGACCGCAGCTTCCGCTTCGAACAGAACATTTCAGAGGAAGAGTGTTCAGTATGTGGATGGTCTTTAGTGATAAAGGTAGATAGGTAGAACTCTACTATAATCTATAGGTCAAGAGATGTCAGCTATTTGACCTCACTTAGCAGACTTACAGGGGCTATCTGTGACGGGGCTAATGGTGGGGTCTTTAACATCCAGGGTTTCTGCTGAAAAAGCAACAGAAACATCTGATCTAAGATCTCTGTTACTCAGACTCTTATTAGAGATTGAAGTTAATGAAATAGTGATACGGAGAAAAGTGACGAGCAAAACGTTGTTGTTTCCTTTACTTTTGTACTCACCCACGTCTGTGTGCGTGATGAGTCCGTGGTGTTCACCTGCTGAGATGAGAGTCACACTTCTTTTTTATTTCACTTAAAATGTTTTGCTATTGAGATTTCTGATGTGGTGTAATGGAGCTTCAGGATAATTAAATCTTTTGTTTATATTTGTAATGTTACATTACTATATAAAATAAAATAAGTCATTATGTGAGAAAATCTACTACAACAGTAATAAAATGAGTACTAATTATTACTAGCAAATTATATTCCACATTTTTGAAAAATATAAATATGTCTCTGTGATGATATTAAATATAAAATAATATTTTCTTTAAATTTGACTATCTTTTGGTCTGAAGCCTTGATTTCAAGCTACATACTGGTGTAATGATGGATGCTGGTCCCAGGAGGATCACCTGTAAAACACGTGACAACACACGTGACTTTATACTTTCTCTCATTTCAAACTGTTCATTATTTTGAATGTTGACACTTCTCTGAATGTCTGATATGTTGTTGTTGTTGATACCTTTGTGAATGTCTGTAACTGGTCTGATACGGCCATTGCCTGTAAGAATAATTCTTTTTAAAGCAATAATTTGCTCAGTGACATAAGTTAAATGTTTCAGTTCAATATTAGAGTTTGTTCAGATCACAGCTTACCGTTTATACTGGGTGTATCTGCACCATTGGTATCAGCACCATCTGAAGACGGGAAGAAATAGAATTAACTTAATCACTACATAAAAATCAATAAGTATATCAAACCTTACCATTAATCACTATATCAAACCTAATCACTCATCACCATACCCAACCTATTCAGTATGGATTAGTCATTAAAGCTAATCTCTGAATGTGACCTCAACAGGCTGCAGCGTCTGGGCTGCACATCTCATAAAGAGCTCAGACTCTCTGATTTTTGTTTGTTTATTTGTTTAATTTCTTCACCTTCCCCTTTCATACTGTAGCTGATCATTTGGTGTTGAGAATTAGCATAGATCTGCTGCTCTGGCTGTTTTAATTAAAACTGCTTTGTGACCATGCCCGTAGTTAAAAACACAATAGAAATAAAACTGAATTGCTTTAAGGACTTACCTGTCATTTCTCCGGGGGAGTAGAACTGAACACCATTGTCAGAGGTCACTGAAAAATCTGATCATATCAGTATAATGAAACAGATGAAAGACAACAGCCTCTTCCATTTAGTCATGTTTTAGTACATTTTATATATAGCTGAACAAAATGTTTACCACTGGCAGAAGCAACTGGCCCATTTCCTTCAGAGTGAGGAGCTGAATGAATTGAGTGTAAGAACGGAATGTTTAAGACACATTAGTACAACATATGAACATCCTGTGTCCTTTTCCCCAATAGCACTGTAAGATCATGATAAGTAGTAGAGACTAGTTCAGTGTGCTCGTCACTCGGACATTTAACAATGATCTGTGATGCTTCTGAACATTATTCAGATATGACAAGTAATAGGATTAGCATGTATGTTATCTTTATTAGCCAACTTATTATTATCTTATTATTGGACTTTAATATTACAAACCTATTATTAAGCATTTAGGCAGAAAAAGACATCACCTGGTGGAGCTGAGCTGATAATGCCTGGGAGTTCAGGATCTAGTCCAGCTCCTGTAAGAGAACTACCAATAAGAAAAACAAGGAAACCCAAATCTGATCCACACCTGGTTCCTCAGAAAAGAAGCAGCAATGGCTCACTAACCTGTTGATTCTACCTGGAAAGCGAGTCCCATGTGATCTGCTGAGATAGCACGATTGATTAGACATGTGGGCAAAACATCTGAAGGAGCTTCCGTGAGGTCTGAAGGCATACCTATAGTGTCGGTGTAGGGATCTGGAGCAAAGCTGTCCCCCATGCCGCCTGCACAGAGACACCATGACACCACGTGGGTTTCAAGTAGAGGAGACACATAAATTATTCAGCAGCACTCAGTAGGAGCAAAAGTAATGCTCACCCATTAAACCAAGAAGGAAGTCATGGCTGGAATGGTCTATAATACCTGGACAGTCAATAGACACAAAGAGCATCGTCAGCATCTGAGTCTTGATCAAATTCATGCTGTTACATACAGTAAGATCAGTGTGGAATCCAGAGCATTGTTACTGCATGCTAGAATATTAACACAGAGGTTTCCATACAAGAAGTTTAAAATGAACACATTTTTTGCAATAGCATTTCCTGGGAGCATAAGGAGCAAAGACCACAACCATTTACATACCTGTAATTTCCAGATTCGAACCATACGAGTCAAAACCACCTGAGAAATAAAACTTGTTACAGGAAACTATAAACACAACTGTTCTATAACTGAGCAGATATTAAACTGTTTTACCTACCTGTCGGGTCTAGTTGAGTCGTGCCCTCCATGAAATTGTTCATTCCTGTGTAAGACCCATCCAATGATGGTGTCATGTCACAATTTATTCATGCTTAGACCAGTATCAACAAAAAATGAAGTGAATAAATAATTCTTAAAAGTCTCAGTAATTGTGTAATGTTCTCACCTGGGTGTCCTGCCTCTTCTCCATTAATGAGCTGTTTGTGTCCATTACCTGGAGTAATAAACCTTAATCACTACTGCTGCTTTCAACATAAAGACAAAACAAAACAAAACAGAACTGAAGATAAACAAAACAAAACATACACACGTCATAGCAAACTTCATACTCACCGTTGGCCTCAGTCTCTGGTTTCTCTAATACTGACTCTGAGCCTAAACATACCATAAATAAAGGGTTTTAGTCATAATGTTAAAAAATTTTAAATGCCAGCATGAACTCTAGAAGAACTGATATTTCACTCTGTGTGTCTTTACCTGGAGCTTCAATCTGAGATCCAATATGAACTGTCTGACTTTCACCTAAAGCAAGAGAACTGCATTACAGGATTGTTCTTACTATCACACTGCTGAAGTAGAGCAGAAAAAGAATGGCAGGAAGAGAAGAGAGGAATATGAGCGTGCTCTCATACCATTGTCACCGTTTTCATGAATTGATCCATCTGTAGTTGCTGCTTCTAACCACACACACACACACACACTTTCAGAATGAAATCCTAATGGACAGCCTGTAGCACTGCAGTCAGCATGCTTCATCATACCTTCTGTTTGTGACTGGACTTCAGAGGAAACAAAAGCTGAACCACTCTGTTCTGGTGACATCAGACTTGACATATGGCTTGAAGCCACATTACCTGATGACACATGGCTCTGTGATACTTGGCTTGGTGAACCTAATGAACAAAAGTGATGATATCTCACACTAAAGTACAAAAATCCTGAACAAATCAAATCAATCTACTACGTAATGTGTGTATGTATGTAACATACAGTTAAATAAGTACCGTGAGAATCAGTGTCTGAGTGTAAAGCATCAGCTGCACCTGCAAATAGAAAACTCAGTGGAGTCTATGTTGGGATTAATCTAAGAATTAAAACAAAAATTCATAATAAATTCTCAGTAATTCATTAAGCTAAAGAAAGACATTACCAGGGACTTTTGATGCTGAGCTCCAGTGACCAGCCACACTTAAACCTGCAACTAAAATACATCTTACTCAGTGTCACATATCAATTCACTTTCACCTCCAAGAATCCATAGAAATGGATATGAATGGATATCCTCTCTCCTTATTTTACTTATCTGTGTTTCAAGAAAAGTTAGCTAATTCCTGTCAATGTCCACTCATTTCCATGCACAGCACTAGAAAATGGAAAAATATCCTCCAGCCCCACCTCCAGCTCCCAAAATGTACCTTCAAAAATAATGAATTAACGTCCACATTTCACATTTCCCTCACAGTGGCCATCACTACGAAGGTCACCTGATACAAACCCTTATTTAATGACGTGCAGAAAATTGTTGTTTGAACATTATTAGGCTCAGTGGAAAGCCAACGAAATCAGAGTTACCTTGAGAACTTGGGGGCAAGGCTTGGGAATCTCTTCCGTTACTTCCTGTAACCATGTGAAGATATGATAAGACAACTGGTAGACATTTCCTTCTGGATGGTTAAATAAAACTATCTATGACATGACTTTCATTACCATCAGTACCAGATGCTGTTGCTGATCCACTTGATACTGTAATGCAACAAGACATAAACTGCTGATGAACAGAACAGGTGCAATTTATATTTCAATACATCTGTGTACAAATTTACACAAAGTTCATTACACATTATAATATTCACACCTAACTAATATAACTAATATCTAATACGTGATTAGAATAGAACATGATCACTATCATTAGATCCAAGGAGAACTGAAATGAAATCCTCTTTTTCACCATAAATCCTAAAGAATTTCATTTTCTATCTTGGTTGGAGTGTATCTTACATCCAAGGCTTGTCTGTGCAGCTCCAGCTCCATTCACTTTGTAACCTAGGAAATAACAAGATGGGGTCACTTACACTCCATTTTCCTGAAAACTAAAAGTACATTTTAAAAGACATGGGGTCACTGAATATCTGTTAGACTCACTCAGGACCTTTTGGTCACTGAATACATGAGAAAATTGGGCTAATGGACTTGTTTCTTTGGTTAACAAATAGTGTTTACTCTCCTTACCATTTGGAGGTTCGCCCACCGGAGAAGTGCCAGGTAGAACAGTCACACCTTGAAGAGAACGAGCCCAGGCAAGGTTACAGTCCACTGAAATATCTTTTAGCACACTCAACCATATGTAACTCAAAGCTTCCTTTGAGACAGACGTGTAAACCCCTACAGAATTATTTCAGATTTTCTGCATCCACGAATACATGGAATAATACACAGACTTTCCAGTAGCTGTTGGCATGGCTTTTCATAGCTCTTGGCAGAGTTGTCCACATACCTGAACCCTAACCAGATTAAAGAATGATTGACTTTGCCCACTCGGCAGTAAAGGAAGCTTAAGCTGTGCCCACTGAGCTGCTTTTCACAGGTGAGGGGGTTTAGTGTTCTCCCAAATCCCTAGGAGATCTGTACCCAAAGCTTAAAAGAGGATTAGCATCATCTTACCAGGGCCCTTGGGCACCATTGTGGCTTGCTGGGCTCCAGCTCCTGTTGAGAAAAAATCCAGAGAAACAAGAAACATATCCTTGAGGTTCCGCAAGATCAAATCTTGTTGGAGCAGTTGGTTCGGTTCTTGTTGGGTCAGTAAGCGCAGGACAATGCCACTCTGTCAGACTTACAAGACCTTCTGCATTGTAAGTAACGGCAAAAAAAAAGCAAACCTGTGCAATTATGTATTTTGAAGTGAATTATGAGTGTTTATATGGTACTTTTAATTAGGTTTATGTTGATTATTCTCATTTTAGATATGATACTCAATATATCTCACCTTTATCAACATCTAAAATGTTTTTAAAATAAGTTTAGCTGAAAAATATCAATGCCTGCCTTAAGTGTTCTTATATTATTATCATATCTCTTTACTATGAGGTCCACAAATATGAAATATAGTCATATTTAACTAATGTTTTAATAATTATGAAGTAAAACATTCAGTAATATTTTAGTGAACCAGGAAATATTGAAGCACAAATATTAACAGCCTCTGAGTCAGAAGTCTAGTCTTTACTACAGTAAAACATCTTGTTAACTCATTCTACAATACCAGGACTTGCAGTATTAAATAAGATCATCTACATTATTAACATCATTAAATATCTTAATGTACACAACGTGGATTAACACAAACTAGCCTTTTTTGAACAATTCGAAACCAGAGCTTGAAGCAAGAAGATGCTGATTAAAAACAAACTCATTTAACTGAAGCAAGGTTGTATATCTGATCATCGATAAGACCTGATTTTTAATTTATCTGCCCTGAGATCAGCTTACATTTTGAAATAGAGTACAGAAAAACATATAAGATAAAAGAATATTAAATTATCAGAACTCATATTATAACACCAGGTCAATTCTTTATTAATTAAAAGAATGAGTCAATATGGTGTTAATACCGAACTGTTATAACTTATTTCTGCTTTTTCTGGTGACTCAGATATACATAATGTATGTGCATCATTATCTCCTGATGAGTGTCTGCATTTATTCATCATCAATCAGCATCAGTTAAATATTAAATATTATAAGGCATTTCATTGCCTTGTATATGTGTAATGACAATAAAGTTGAATCTAATCTAATCTAATCTAATCTCTTATTTGTGGGCCTTGTTATAATGTAGTTCCATTATTATTTTTTATCTAGTCATCATTAGATTTCAACACGCAAAATATATTAAGGATAAAAAGCCAAGCAGTAAGGTTGGCCTATTAAACCATGGGGGAAGTTTTTAATTTTGGTGGTAAGTTGCTAACTTGTCACCCACCCTTCATATGTTGACCTTTGGAGTCATCATCATCTGAAAAGAAAGGGGAGATGGATACAGTTTATAACAACTGTTCACAAGTCTTTCACTTTTCCGATGATTTCTTCTTTAGTGTCTTTAGTTCATTCTTCTTGCTCACTTTTTTTTTTTTTACACATAACTTGTCTATTTAAACAGAAGTGTCCTCTGTGGTGCCTCTGATTGTCTCATATCATTACAACATACACATTTGTATGGTGTAGTTTTTAATTCTTGTAAAATGTTTAGGATGTTTTCCTTTTTTTATCTTTATAAGGTAAAGTGGAAAAAACCACATTTTTGGATGTTCAGAGTTCACATTTATTATATTATTAATATTATTGCTAGGTTTATTGTGGTAGCTACATCTGTACTAATTATTTTGACTTTATACTGACATACATGTGTGAGAACAGGATTGTCTGTGGATGCTCATCACACTAAAAGTGGAGCTTTATTTCCTACCCTCTTCTTCCTCTGAGAGCTCTTCCTCACCCTCCTCTGCCTCAAAATCATTTTCCTCTGGTTCTTTGTCTGGAAAGAGGGACAACAGTTTCAATAATTTCATTTTCTTGTATCAGATCTTGAGGATGTACAAAGGATTAGCTGTGAAATATATTGTACAGCATCATACCTTCAACTGGAGCAGCTACAACTGCTGATGCCAAGAAGACAAAGGCTACTGAAGCAATTAAAATATTTCTGTAAAAGAAAAAAATCTTATGTAGGATATTATGTAAAAATATGACACAACCTATCAAACATTCACAGTCTTCACACTACTGATAAGTTATCTCTACAGTAATATGGATTGTTTTAAATTCAGATAGATTAATCTTGTCTATCACATGTAACATATGTTATTAACATTTACGCAGATTTCAATATGCAGAGTGTAAAAAGAATTGTGAAATGACAAGAGACAAATCAATCAGATCATATTTTAAGACTGTACATAAAATCAGATCCAACTTTAAAACAATAAAACAATATCAATATTAAATATTAAAATTCAAAACACATCAAACACAAGAGAGCAGCATGCAGTGTATTATTCTGAGGTTCAAAGCTCTATGTTATTCATAAGCAGTAGCAGTAGCTTTGTTAAACACTATATACACTAATATACTCTGTTTGAGGCATCAGACATCATAATCTTTTTGTTGATTTGGTGCATTAAGGGAAATATTTATTAGTGTATTTATTGACTTACCGTGACAACATCTTTAGTACAGGTCTAAGTGGGAAACTCAAGAACAGACATAGAGCAAGAGGCACACAGGATTTTGACTTCCCTATGCTTCAGTGGGCACAAATATTTGTTTTATACCCTCCCATCCCCCATCTTGGTAAGGGGCAGGACTTTATTTCTAACCCCAGCCCTTATCAGTCTAGCTACTCCCACTGTTTATGAATGATGCAAAAATAAAAAATAGATATTTGATGACATTTAGAACAAAGGACTAGCATTACTGTTCTCCAAAACAGGCCTGTAAATTATTATTTAATAATATATTATTTAATGTTTTGTATTACAGCATCA
Organism: Bagroides melapterus; assembly: GCA_028566695.1. Lineage (NCBI taxonomy): Eukaryota > Metazoa > Chordata > Actinopteri > Siluriformes > Bagridae > Bagroides > Bagroides melapterus. The sequence goes on along the minus strand of JAOTRN010000020.1, from coordinate 19,377,783 downwards.
AGAATAGACGGATTAATGGAAGTCTGTAAACTCCTAAGATGCACTTTATGTACAGAAACTCTAACATGAATGAAATCAGCTGAGGGGCTCTACCAATCAAAACTCTTCTTCTGATAAAGTATCACACCTCTCTCTCTTATTTCTCTCTCTCTCTCTCTCTCTCTCTCTCTTATTTGTTCTCCCACTCTCCCTCTCTCTCTCTCTCTCTCTCTCTCTCTCTCTCTAATTTTTTCTCTCTCTCTCTCTCTCTCTCTCTCTCTCTCTCTCTCTCTCTCTCTCTCTCTATTTTTTGTTCTCACACTCTCCCTCTCTCTCTCTCTCTCTCTCTCTCTCTCTCTCTTATTTGTTCTCTCTCTCTCTCTCTCTCTCTCTCTCTCTCTCTCTCTCTCTCTCTCTCTCTGTTGCTCCATCTCTCTCAGATTTTACTGGAACACTGGCACTGTGTAGTCAGAACAGAGTGACAGCAGGAAGTTGTATATTGAATGAACTGGAGAAACTTCACTCGTTATGATATGTGATCTATCAAGACCTTAAAGTGCTTCTTTAACTGCTTCCTTCTGTGGTGTTGAGTCCAATCCTTCCTTTCCTGGACCCATCATCTTTGGTCGGCTAAGGATTCCTATATAAAATCTTATTTAATCTAATATCTATATCTGTATATATGTATATTAGGGACATCTGTCCATATGCATTAACAGTATCAGTACCTGTGTAACTTTAAGAGGTTTAATAAATTAACGCTGCTTTACTGTTACTGAACACCTGCTACCTTGGTGGAAGATTACATTCCCGTTCCGCTTGCCACACTAACAGGCAAGCTTTCTGCTTTAGAATGTAATTAATGAGTGCAGGTAGCCATACTTATTCATTTAATAAACTCTCTATGATGAGCTGCCTTTCTTCATACAGGCTGTCATTGTTCCACTGTGAAAGGTAATGCTCATGATTCCGTTACATCTTTGTGTTACGTGTAGGATATTCCAACTATTTTTAGTTTCAAACTTCTTCCCATTGATTCTGTATCAGTTTGCTGTTTGCAGACTAAAGTCTGACTGAGAGGTTTACTGTCACCACAGTTGTTTTGAACCTCCATGTACAAGCTGCCTCTAAAGTAAACTGTTCTTTTGGAAATGAGAGCTCCAATCTGCCCCGCAAGATTAAATGACCAGGTTCAGAGGTGAAGATGTATAGAAAGGCTACATTATTACATGCAAGAAGGGTCTGCTGGTCATTTTGCCAAGATTTCTCTTAGTCAGATTTGTGTCCTATGCCTCTCCGGCTTCCTGCAGGCCTGCCTGCTCCAAGACAATGGCCCTCTGTAATGTGATGAAACCATAGCAGCTTTGGAGCCTATCTTGGGTGATGAGATTAGATCCCAAATCCTTGGTGCAGGTTCCATCCAGTTTGGCTGAGGTTAGAGGTCAGCCACTGAGGTTATGTCTCTGTTCACACAGAGTTTGGGGGCAGAAAAGAGATGTGTTCCTGGGAATTCACAGACTTGGCAAATGCTTAAATCACACAACAAAGTCACAAGCCACAAGTATTTTATTATTAGCTTTCGATGCAGAAGTACAACATGCTGGGAGTATGACACTGATTGAAGAAAATTTGCATTTGTACATGTCTTTTTCTCATGTGTATCTACTCGATCTGCTGTTCTAGTGTTTCAACACCATCTCAAACCTTGTTATAAACATTCTTTTATGTTGGTGACAAGGAGGCAGTTCTGCTCCCCTAGAAGGGGATGTTTAGAAACAAGGTCTACCTAAAGCTATGGGACAGGTGGTGATTGAGTTATAAAGCTATTCTGTAATTAATTGCTCTGGGAGAAATCCAATCTGCAGTATTGCTTGACTATGTATAAGTGTGGGCAGATCCAGGTAGACATTATGATTAATCAGAGTGGCAGCTTGATTTTCTGCTCTCTCATCACATCTCACATGAACACAAAGTGTCAAAGCTCATGACAGATTAACAGTCCACATGAAGTCTGCTGTGTTGAACATGAAAACATTCTGCACATTTCCAAAAGTTATGTGAGAGATAAAAGATGAATTGAAGGATATTATATAACCCATATAATATTATAACACTCATCACGTTATATACTGTACTGTATTATATGAACAAATACATTTGATGGGTTTTGTGATGCTTTCTTTCACTAGATTGTGAGTATAAGTTGATTACATTCATTTTATTTGTTTAGCACTTTTAACAACAGACATTTTCACAGATCAGCTTTTCAGAAACCTGGATGTAACTGGAGTGATCATAAGACAAAAGGATCTTAGAAATACAGGTTATATTTTGTGCAGTGAAGGGTTCCTTCTCTGTTTCTCTCACTCTGTCTTACCCAGAAACACTGTGAAGTGAAGA
>JAOTRN010000020.1:19331969-19346528 GCA_028566695.1 Bagroides melapterus | reverse complement strand
ATAATGCACATCAAACACTGTATAATGCACATCAAACACTGTGTGCAATAAACACTGTATTGTAAGATAAACACTACATAATTTACAACACTGTGTAACATATGTCAAACACTGCATAATATGCAACACTGTGTAATGTTATGTCAAACACTGCGTAATATACAATATATTCCCTCTACTTTTGGCTGGGTTTCAGTGCTTTAATCCAATTTAATAGGCCATGGTATGGAATTTTAAAGAAGGTGCATAGTGTGTGTCACGGTCTTGGTTTACTGTGACATGGTCATCTTAATTTTCTGAACATCTTCCCTTTCTCACAGGGCTGAGAGAAGCAGCAGCACACACACACATAATGTCTGGCCCAGTGACCAGCCGATCCCGGGTTTACCCAGATGTCAACACACAGAGACCTCGGGAGTACTGGGACTATGAATCACATGTTGTGGAGTGGGGGTGAGCCTTTGTTTGTGGTGATATGGTTATATAAATAATAATGTATGTGTATACGTATGTGTGTGTGTGTGTGTGTGTGTGTGTATATAAAACTGTGGCCTGAAACAGTTGTGTGGGTGTTTATTCCATTATTTTATTGATCTTGTTTGGAGCCATTTAACACTATATATAATCTCGTAATCCTTCATAGGTATTTTTGACCAAAATTGTTTACTTCTGTTAGAGCCACTGTAGTATTTCTCTGTATTCAACAAATGAAAATGTCAAATAAGACAGACTACTTATGAATCAAATGGATGCTTCTGTGGCATCTCATAATTGGCACACAGATTAGGCAGTGTGTGTGGATGATTCTGATCAAATGTGGGTCAAATGTGAACCATATTTGGAAGCAGTTGTGTGTAAAATTTTAAACGCAGGCTTCCCTGGGTCAGGATGAGTTTAATGCATCATCAGTTTAATGCATGTATCACATCAGTGTATCTATGCATTATCATGATGATGAACTTGATGAGTAACTTCTACACCCAGAATGAACCCAAAAAATTTTGTGACTGGTGAAGAATGACTTTTTCCTTCATTTTAGAGCTAAATTCACATTTTTTTACCCCTACAATTCCCTGGATTATGAAAAGTATACGTTCTGCTACCTGTGAATTTTTCCACATGTTTATCGACAAATTATTTGAGCAGTGACCCAAAACCTGATAGGCATCTTCTGCCCCATGCCTTGAACCCAGTGCAACAAATTTCTTGTCACCATCACCTACTGGTCAAAGGTTACAATAACATGCTACAAATGATTTGTGTCTCAAATTTTGTTCCCTAAGTTTCTCACATCATTTTAACACCTGTCAAAATGTCAGTGGCAACAGAATACATGACAGGTCACAGCAGTAACAACCCTTTAATTAGGTTAGTTATGGATCTACTTTTCATTGGTTGCTTATTCAACAATTATAGCAATCTCTGTTTGTGCAGTTCAGCAAGTGATTGTCCCCTGCAAATGCTATTTTCAACTTTATTTACTACTATTATTATTATTATTATTATTATTATTATTATTATTATTTAAAAATTATTTCATTTCCATTTACTTTCAATAAAACTGTTATTTAATACAGCTTCTTGTAATTGTTTTTAAAGGAACCAAGATGACTACCAGCTTGTTCGTAAATTGGGGCGTGGCAAATACAGTGAAGTTTTTGAAGCTATCAATATCACGAATAATGAGAAAGTAGTTGTTAAAATACTCAAAGTAAGTACTTTATTCTCCATGTCTATTATTAATTCTGTGATTAGCATTGATTATGGACTAGATATGTTAAATGACTGTACAGAATATTATTGATGGGTGGATGAGGAATGACAATGGACAGATTTGTGGAATGAATGGATATTTGCATGTTCAAATGATGGATGGATGGATGGTCGGATGGATGGTCAGATGGATGGTCGGTGGTCAGTCCATGAGCATCCTATACACATATTAGAATATTTGCTATGCCACAGGAAGTCATTGAGAACTGCATTTGGAGTTCATTCCGGTTTATTGGAGCACATGATACCTGAACAGACCAGACCTCTTACATTACATGCCACCCTGACTCTTATTTTCCAGGTCACTGATGAGCATCTTTGCCAAATAAGTGTGTTTGTATTGTGGGCTGTATCTTAAAAAAATATTTGTAACTCAATCCTGTGGGCAGAAACCCAAATTAAGAGAGAGAGAGACTTTCTTCAAGAGAGAATTCCTCTTTCTTCCTACAATGGAACATGGCTCCAGATTCATTCGATAACATTTTGCAAGATGAGAGGTTTCTTTCATGCTAAGTGATAAATGCTTGTGAAGATTAACTACATCTCTATAAATGTAGCCAGGATTTTATTTTGAGTTTCTTTTTACTGGAGACAGGATGGGATGAGTGCAACTCAATCAGTGCCTGGAATTGAAAATGTTTTTGGATTCATTTTTTGTCTCTTTTTCCTTTCTGTCTAAAGCCAGTAAAGAAGAAGAAAATAAAACGAGAAATAAAGATCTTAGAGAACCTGCGAGGTGGCCCAAACATCATCACACTTTTAGATATTGTCAAGGATCCAGTGGTTAGTATCATAGTGCATTAAGAATCCAATGCAGTTAAACATTTTATTTTGTACTAATGAATCTTTATAACAAAGGGTCAGTTGAATCAAAATAAAGTTGTAGATGATAATAACCTGTTTTAATTGTAGTAGTTTTTAAATAATGGACTAATAATGGACTGGTTTCTCTCTCTTTTTGTCCAAGTCTCGAACACCTGCTCTGGTTTTTGAACATGTTAACAACACAGACTTTAAGGTGTAACTCTTCTCCTTTCATATAAAATCTAGTCTTAAATGACATGCTCTATAAGTAGAACCCAGCTTTTACCTTGTTTTTCACAGCAATTGTATCAAACACTATCAGACTATGACATCCGATTCTACATGTATGAGATCTTAAAGGTAAGTTTTCCTACCTTATTAGTACACAAAAAAAACAGCCAATAACTTGTCATTTCTAGAATCATTGCAGTTATAGATATGCAGTATGAGCTTGATGTCCCATTGTAGTGATAATATTCAGGTCTTCTGTTTACTTGAATGAACAATACCATTTTGAGGATTACAAGTACTGGTTCATTTCATTTCATTCATTCTTTCTACTTCACTTAACTAGCAGATTGTCTTGTCACACATTATAATATTATAATACATTACGCAGTGTTTTATATTATGCATGTATATTAGAGAGTGTTTGACATACAGATGCTCTTTGTTTCCAGGACTAGTTAATATATTTATTTGTAAATGTTTTTATGAGGGAGGTCATTTTCTTTGCAGTGTTGATAGTGTTTTTGAATTCCTCCTAACATCCCATTTGATTTCAATATTACTTTTGAGGGTAATTTTGCCTAAAATGTTTTGAATGCAACTCTCCATAGAAAACAAAAGCCTGTATTTATCACAAACACATTACAACATGTCAAGATTCATTTCTTTGTAGATCTCACCATGTTAAAGTTCAGGTCAAGAGTGAGGTCTCTGGAGCAGACGGGGTTAAAGGACCCAGCAGTGGCCAGCTTTACTTTTTACTTTTCACTAATTATGTTAATTGGCCTGAGTTGGTTTGAGTGGTTCAGAGCTGGAGTTTGACTCATGTCAGGTTCAGAAATCTGAATCTTCATCTCAATCGCTCTGTTTCTTATTTTGCTGAGTATATTTTTGAACCTGGAAAGAAAAGTAATATCAGAGGCATTTGGTCAAGTTAAGGACACTTTCTGTTTTGCTTTGGGTTGCTCCTCTCTAAAATGTTTTTGGTTTTCATTTCACTGTTAATTCAGTAGTGTCTTAGCCATTAAATATGTGAATAGTAAGTGAATCCTCTCTTTGTAGGCCTTGGACTACTGCCACAGTATGGGAATCATGCACAGAGACGTCAAGCCCCACAATGTCATGATTGATCATGAGCACAGAAAGGTACATCAGTGTGTGGGGTTTTTACTTTCTTTAGTTTATTTTTTGTTTGTTTTTTGGTGACACTCTGGACTCCTTCACTGAATGGGGCAGTGTGGGTTTTCTTCTTGCCTTCAGTACATGAAACAGAAGTGGTGTTCACAGCCACATCAGTCCATATCAGATTATAAGTCCAGGCAATGCAAAGGGCAATAAGGTCTCTGAGGAAATACAATGTCACAAGACACTGATTTGCACATCCTTCATACCATGTTACTGTAATACGCAGACCATTGTGTGTTGTTTGGTTTCTCAGCTTCGTCTGATAGACTGGGGCCTGGCTGAGTTTTACCACCCAAGTCAGGAGTATAATGTCAGAGTGGCCTCTCGATACTTTAAAGGACCGGAACTGCTTGTTGATTACCAGGTTAGTGTGACACAGCTGTCGGATTTTAAAATAAAAAAAAAAACAAAAACTACATTATACAAAGATGAAATTGTCATCTTATTATGCAGTGGAAGTAGTAATCTTTTTTTTTTTTTTTTTTTAACTACTCCTTTCTTCATAACATATGTTGTATTGTATTTGTATTTAGCCACAGTTGTGTTTACTTGTTTCTAATGTAGTCAGTTTTTTTATGAAGTAATTATCCTCTATTTTATAAAAATCTTTGAGTATACAGTGGGTTCAGAAAATATTTAGATCATGTTCAATTCAATTCAATTTTTCAATTTTATTTGTATAGAGACAATTTTACAGTGGTCATTGTCACAAAACAGCTGTACACAATCAAAGATAATTATGAAATGTGAGAGTAGTGAATCAGTTTGTCCCTGATGAACAAGCCGAGGGCGACGGTGGCAAGGAAAAACTCCCTGAGATGGTAATAGGAAGAAACCTTGAGAGGAACCAGACTCAACAGAGAACACATCCTCATCTGGGTGATAACAGGTGACAGGAATTAAACAGTCACATTGTGTGTGTGTGTAGGAACTGTAGACACAAGTCCTCAACAGCTGAGTGTACCATGTTACAATGTTACATCATGTGTGTTGGGAAGTTTGGGAGGTTGCCCCTAGCCTATCTCTCAGTGTGTCCATCAGAACACAGGCAACAGGATCAGAGCCAAGAGTTGCAAATCAGGTAATTTATTATAGGGTTGGAGGTACACAGTTTGTTTAGGAGGGCATGTAGATGCATATAGTTGTAGTATTGATGTATGGGGTGGTATGATATGAGGTGATGACAAATAAGGTTCTAAGGTAAACACTTAAATGTAGTGCTACATATCACATAAACATAACTGGCAGGTAAACTGAGGCAAACATCAGTGATATGACTCGCACAACGAATACACAATTCAGATATAACACAGATAAGCATCGACTCACAGCTTAGTGCTAGTACTAAAAACACAGACAAACTAAAGGCATAAACTGGATTAACTATATGACGCAGCATATGAACATGTGGCAAGCGCCAGCATTAGCAGTAGCAGCACTTGTGCTCTAAACATTATCAGGACTTAAAGAACAAGGGCAAGGAGCCGTCAGGCCGCCCCATCAGCAGACAGTTGGGGGTTGCTGGGTCTAGGATGCCTATGTCAGAGGGGACAAATCCAAGAGGCTTAGAATTTAGGATAGCTTCAATTTCCACGACAACTGTTTGAAGTACTTCATTGGGCAGGGCTTCCGAACTGAGGGCTTAATACAGGGCTGTCTTTATTGAGCGGATCTCCCTCTCCCACATGCCCTCAAAGTGAGGAAAAGCTGGTGGGTTAAAGTGGAAGCTGATCTGCCGTTGGGGCCAGTAAAGGTTGTTGGTCACGAGTTGCTTGAGGTTTCCCTGAGTTCAGTTTTGCTGCCTCTGAAGTTTAGCCTGCTTAGCAGGCTGTCCAGGCATCCGATGAACCTCCTCATTGCCATCAGAAAGGCACTGCTATCCATGGAGCTGAGCACTTCAGTGTGCACTGCACAGGTGGTAAGGCACTTGAAGAGGAGGCCCCATATTTTCCTAGTCCAAAGGGTAGGCTTGAACAATCGGAGTCTCAGAGGAGGCAGGCCGACCATCTGCTGGTTGTGACCTCCACCGGCGGCATTCAAACCAGGTGCTCTGGTACTTCTTCACCGCCTCCCTGCCTCTGAGGATCCTGACTCTTCTGCCGAGCGAGTATTAGCAGAAGGAGGTCCATCCTGGACTGCCATCCCTGCAGCTCCTCTGCTACTGCTGTGATTAGGTTGCCCCAGTCTTTATAGGCTTTCCTCTCCAAGGCTGGTGGCATGATACTGGTTACTCCACAGAAAGTTCTCACTATAAGTTCAGTGGCATCATCACTCTAAGTTCAGTGGCACACCTCCTGTGGGTGCAACAGAAAGTCGGGGCCATGGAGCCATCGGTCAGGGCCTAGAAACTCATGTAAGTTCTTGTCATGAGTGAGATCATCATCAGCTGGGTTCAACATAGCACCAAAACGCCAGGACCATCAACTCCTGGATCTCTGATACAGGTGCCCACCTTTTCTGGCGTCTGTGCAAGCCAATGCTCTCAGACTCAGTATTATGGCCTCCTTGGGTGCACAGAAGAAGGAGAAATCTTTCCTCCACAGTAGGGCCATTGCATAACGGAAGCTCCCATTGACCTCCACTCTGGTGGTCTTAGCCTCCAGCTCAGCAGGGGTTAAGAAGATGAAGATGCAGCTAGGTCAGGATGCCTGTCCCTTCCCAATTCTTACAGGTCTCTGCAACGTCCACCCGAGCCTCCTCTGTATGGCTGCAGGTCCCCCTGTAGGTTGTAATTTAAGGTTATTGAGATGTTGTTACCACTCGGAACACCCAGCGGGTAGGCCTGGTCGACGAGACCCAGATGCTTGGCAGTGAAGGTGGCTGTGACCCTAAAGACCTTCTGGGGCCAAGTTATAGGGGAAATCTGGTACGAGAAGTGGAACTTGTGAGGTATGGGACATGCAGAGCATTTCTCAGCTCCAGGAAGTACTGCAGCTGATCAGTCTGTAAATTTCATGGCTCTCACTCTCTCTAGTGTCTGATCCACTCTCCGCTGCCGGTCCACTATCTGGGTTTTACTGCTCTGACGAGTTGAAGTAGTTGAAGTAGTTGAAGAGTTGAAGTAAGAGTCAGCTGCTAGGTGGGTTTCATCCAGGCACAGATGGTCCAACAGGATCTGATATTGGAAGAATTCTAGAATTGGAAAGTAGGAGGATCAGGATTAGGAGTAGCAGGATCTTGAGCCTGGTAAACTTACTGTGGTTGCCTATAACAAAGTCTGGAATGCTCTATGAAACCATTAACTCACTCTCTCAGGATGCAAGACAGAAGCTCTGTGCATAGTGGTCATAGACTTAGGTCTTTCTGACATGTACCGGCTATACAGGTTAGCTGCCCTGCCCTGCCCTGCCGTTGTGCATATTGACTTGCTTCAGGCATGTAACTACTGCCCTTAATCAGTGGAGCTGATCGGAAGGAAGCAGATGGGGCATACTTATCAGGATAACGAACAACAAAGGAATCACAACGTTCAGCGGGCTCAGGCAAGCGGGGAGGCTCTCGGGGGTATGGGGTGGTATGATATGGCGTGGTTCTACAGAAGAGAGTAGGAATTGGCGTAACTATCAGTAAGATGTTTCATAGGCACATTAACATAGACATGATATCCCACAGGCCGTAGAATGACACAGAAGGTTCTAAACTAACCAAATATTAAACACACAAATATGGTGCTACATATCATATAAACATAACTGGCAGGTTAACTAAGGCATACATCAGTGATATGACTCACTAATCAGATATAACACAGATAAGCATCAACTCACAGCTTACTGGTACTACTAAATACACAAACGAACTAAAGGCATTCGCATGACAAAGTGCATGAACGTGTGGCGAGCGCTAGCATAACAATTAGCATTAGCACTCAGAGTAGCAGCACTTGAGCTCTAAACATTATTAGGACTTAAAGAACAGCTACTATAACTGTCAGTAAATGTCATTAGTATATTAGTACTCTCAATTAGTCATGCACATACACCACTTCACACAAAGCAAAGGCTAACAGTCCTAGATCAGAGCATGGCTTCCCTCTCCATCTGCTACTTCCATGTTAAAGAGTGTGGGAGGGTGATTTGTGCCGTAAACAATTAAAAAAAAAAAAAAAAAAAAAGCATTTGGGGTGGTGTCCGTGTGTTGTGGATTTTCGTTATTCGTGAGTGGTTTTGGAACATAACCGGGGAGTGCTGTAATATAATATAAATAATATAATAAATAATTTTTTATGTATTTAAAAATCTGAATCATTTAGATAGATTCATTGGTCAGCTACAGCAGGTACATCTTTAAGTCAAATGTAAATAGTTCTTTGTTCTCTAGCTGTTTTTTTTTCAGCTAAAAGAACTTTACAGTTGGGTTACAGTACTATTGCTGGGTGACAAGTACAGAACAAATAAATGACTATTATTCAGCAGAAAAATGCTAAATCTCAATCACTATTACTTACACCATATTAAAGAGCATTTCATTGTCAGATCCTTTTCATTGTGGTTTATTTTACTAAAATATGTGTAGCTTTAATGATGTAAAAAAAAAAAAATTAACTCTGAATATTTCCTGTGTTCTTGTGACTGTCAGATGTATGACTACAGTTTAGACATGTGGAGTTTAGGCTGCATGTTGGCCAGTATGATTTTCAGGAAAGAACCATTCTTCCATGGACATGACAACTATGATCAGGTGAGTGGTGGACATGTAGTTTAAAAGCACACACTGACTTATGTATTTGATTCTAAATGAGTTTATTTATGTTACACACATTAGGGTCAGAGTTTTATAAATCTAAATCCTAGTTCTCTCATTGAAAACAAGATATTACTATATATTATATATTATTATATATTACTTTAATATGGTTCAGAAAATTGTAATTGAGTAAAGCTGTATTTAAGCTGATAATTTTTCTTTTTTTATATATATAATTTTTATGCTTATTTCATTTATAGTAGTTAGTGGCTCCATTAATGTGCCTGAAATTATTATTTCTTTAAATAATGTGACGCATGACAGACAATTCTGCCCAAAACTAACAGATTTGTTTTCATGAATATGAAAATGGAAGTGTAGTTCTATATACGATAAACAATATTTCATCTCTAACAGTGCACATGATTTTTTGCTCTTCGTTTGTACTTGCTTGCCAAGGCTTTTATTTCCATGTTAGTCATTTTATTGGTTTCTTAAAACATACTGAGAAAAGGGAGATGAGAGCAAAAACAATTCATTTTCTTGTATTATTGAAAGCTCATGCTTATTAAGCAGGAAGAACAGATTAAACAGGTTAAATATCCAACTGAATGATGTTCATGTTGCTGACAGATAGTCTTTGCGTCGAGGCTCTTTCACTTTAACACTGTCTTTAAAGCTTGTACGAATTGCCAAAGTTCTGGGCACAGAAGACCTATATGACTACATTGACAAATACAACATAGAACTTGATCCACGGTTCAATGACATCTTGGGCAGGTAAGACCTCAACATTTGATTTATACTGTTTTTATTTTTTTTCTATGTTAGCTACGTCATCATGTATTGATCTCTGTTCAAGGTGTTAAGAACTTGATTTTCTACTATGATCTCTTTCTTATAGACATTCCAGGAAGAGGTGGGAGAGGTTTGTGCACAGTGAGAACCAGCACTTGGTCAGTACTGAAGCCCTGGACTTTCTAGACAAGCTTCTGCGGTATGACCATCAAGCACGCCTCACAGCCCGGGAGGCCATGGAGCACCCATACTTCTGTGAGTCCCACATACTGTATACGTGTAATACATATAATTTTACTAAGCCTACAAATACATTGTTCTAAAAAATAAAGGGAACACATAATCATTCCAATGTCACTTGAAGTCCATCACACTTCTGGGATATCAACCTGTCCATTTAGGAAGCAACTGATTGTGAATCATTTTCACCTGCTGTTGTGCAAATGGAACAGACAATGAGAGGCATTTGGTGGGCATAGACCATTTCCCCTCCTCATCCTTTCTGGCTGAAAACAACCCAGCAGCAGGACCACTATCTGCCCCTTTTTGCAAGAAGAACAGGAGGAACACTGCCAGAGCCCACAACATGACCTCCATCAGGCCACTAATTTGCCAGAGAACACCAGGTTTGCCATTGGTGCCCTGTGCTCTTCACTGATGAGAGCAGGTTCACACTGAGCACGTGTGACAGACGTGACAAGTCTGGAGACACCGTGGTGTATATTCTGCTGCCTGCAACATCCTCCAGCATGACCGGTTTGGCGGTGGGGCAGTGATGGTCTGGAGAGGCATTTCTTTGGAGGGCCGCACAGCACAGCAAGCCAGAGGTGCCCTGACTGCCATTAGGTACCTGTATGAGATCCTCAGAACCATTGTAAGACTATATGTTGGTGCAGTGGGCCCTGGGTTTCTTCTGATGCATGACAATGCTAGACCTCATGTGGCTGGAGTGTGTCAGCAGTTCTGCATGATTAAGGCATTGATGCTATAGACTGACCTGCCCATTCCCCAGACCTGAAACCAGTCAAGCACCTCTTGGTCATCATGTCACATTCCATCCAGCGATGGTACGTTACACCACAGACTGTCCAGGAGTCAACTGATGCACTGATCCAGGTCTGAAAGGAGATCCCTCAGGAGAACATCTGTCATCTGATCAGGAACTTACGGAGATGTTGTAGGGAGTGCATACAGATATTTGGAAGCCACACACGCTACTGAGCCTCATTTTCAATTGTCTTGAGGAATTTCCACAGAAATTTTTTCCACTTTTATTCAGATTAGTATGATTCTGAATCCAGACATCCACGGGATAATGATTTTGATTTCCATTGATCATTCTTCAACGCATTCCACTATGTAATGAATTTCAATGAATTTCAAAACTGTAATGAAAGATTTTCAACTGGAAGATTTCATTCATCGAGATCTAGTACGTGTTGTTTAAGTGCCTCTTTTATTTTTTTAAGCAGTGTACATACACTAAAGAATAGCAAGAACAATACACCACCAAGACTTGATATACTGGTCACAGATGCCCCAGTGAGATAACACTGCTATATAGCTCTGCTATTTCAGCCTAACTTGGGCAATAGCAGAGCTGTACATATAATATTAATCTTACTTATGGAATGTGAATTCAGTGAATACTGGACACTAGTATAAACATTATAATTTTTCCTTTCACAGATCCCATAGTAAAAGAACAGGCAAGGATGGGCTCCACATCTGGGCTGTCCACTGGCTCCACTCCTGTCAGCACATCCAGCATGATGGCTGGTAAAACTTTGAGTAAAATTCAGTCTATTTTCATTAACCTCACCTAGTTAATCAGCTTTGCAAGGTTGGTTGGACTGAACTTCTGCTGTTCATGAACAATCTTCTTGAGCTCTTGTCCTATCTGTTTCAGGAGGTATCACATCCATGTCATCGTCCCAGCCCATGGCCAACATGTCTGCTTCTCCTGTCCTGCCCTCACCCAACACTCTGGCCACACAAGTCCCTGCTACTGCAGGTGCACAACCCTGATGTTTAACTCGCTCATCTCTCTGTTTCCAGCCCTCATTTTTATAGCAGAGACAGAATTGGATTTGTCTTCTTTTTTCTTTGTTTCCATTCAGTAATTATATATTGAGATTTGGACATATACCAGTGTCCGACTGAAAATGTAGCTGCTGTATTTTATGATGGTGTCTAGAGAAGCAACCACACTGTAGAATTTAAGAAAAAAGGATAATAAAAATGTATTTTATATGTCCCTAATTTTTGTTTTTTATTTTATTTTGAAAAGATCAGGATGGTGTCCCAATGTACACTGCACCATGCCAGGGGCTGCACACACACTTCTGTACTACATACTGTTACAGTGGATATAAAAGTCTACACACCTCTGTTAAAATGGTGGGTTATTGTTGTGGAAAAAATAAACCAAAATCAATCATATCAGAACCTTTTCCACCTATATTTTTTAAAATTGCTACCTATTTATTGAAGTGAAAAAAACAACCAACAATGACATTTCAGGGGAAAACGTTTTAAAAATGTACAATAATTATACAATAAGTGCACATACCCCTAATCTAATAGTTTAAGCACTTATGAATATTTTGCCATTCTGCCTTGTAAAATCATTCTACCTCTGTCAGATTGTCTGGGGTATCTCCTGTGCACAGTCCTCTTCATGTCACCCCAGATTTAGACCTGGCTATTCACCATTTAGTTGAGTTGGAGGTTCAGATTGTTCTGATACTGAAAGGTGAAATTCCTCTACATCTGTTATAGCACAAGCCTAATGGTTTTATGTCAAAATTGGGGCTACCTGCATTTGGGGCTTTTCATTATTCTCTCCACCCTGGAAGAAAAGCTGAAGAAACCCAAAAGCTGATTTTGCCACCTCCAGATGCCACACACTGATGGTGTTTTTTGGTGATGTGCTGTGTGGGTTTTTTGTGCCAAACAAATTTAAATTTTTGTCTCTTCGGCCCATAACACATTATTCCACATGAGTATGGGAGATTATTACATTTTTTTGTAAACCCTCTCCTAATTGATATTTTCAACAATGACATCCTGTACCTTCTGCTTGTTAGCACTTTGAGGCTTTGACAGTTGGATGTTATAAAGGTGTCAGAAAAATCCTATAGGAACAGCTGGATTTTACTCATGAGTATTGTTATAAAATTTCCAGTTATAAAATTGTGTGCACATTTATACAAGGTTATTGTACATTTTGATTTTTAACTTAAAATCTTGTTTTTTAATTTAATCTGTAGGTTGCAATTTCACAATAAAGCTGTTAAATGTTCTGACCTGATTTATCTTAGTTTCATTTTTTACCTGCCATTTTAACAGGGGTATGTAGACTTTCTGCTTGAATAAAAATTCACGCCCACTTCTTGATTTAATAGGACCACCTATTGATTTAATTACGACGCACATTCCACATGGTGTGGTTTTGTTAAGCTTATACAATGTCACAACATTTATTTTGGGTCAGAGTCGTGTTAATCTTGTATTGATGATGGGAGAGCTGAACCGCTGTGTAACGTCTTCAGTACATCCCAAAGAACCTCAGTGGAGTTAAGGTTTTGGACTCTGTAGTGTCCAGTCCATGAGTAAAACTTTTTCACACTTTGAGTACAATCCTGGTGTTGTCATCTTGGAACATGTCCATCCTGTATGGGAAGAAAAAAATCAATTCATCATTTCATTATATTCATAATATCTGGGCAGATAACATTGCTGAACCTGAGTAACTGAAGCAGCCCCAAATCATCACACTGCCACAAAAGGCTTTCTGCCCACTGGCATAATAAATTGGGGGAAAAGGCTTTATTTTGTTTTATCAGTGAATGTGTTTTTAAAGCTACACAGCTGCTTTGTCCCAGTCTCTTGAGTTCTCATTGCTTCTTGCATGTGGAAATGCTCTTCTGTACATATGTACACAGCTGAGTTCTGCTGCTGTTCTTTTTTATGATTTGAGTTCAAACATTTGTGATCTCCATGCACAATTATTTAAGATTTGTTTTTCTTCCTTGAAGTTGATGGTTCAGCACAATCATTCCATGTTTATTAATGTGTTGGCCAGTTCTTAACCCAATTTCAGTAGTTTCAGCGAGCTCCTTAGTTGTTTTCTGTGCAATTAATGCAACAACGTAACATTTTCCACGACCCCAGAATGTTTTACATGATAGTCATTTAAATCCAGGTGGTGGTGATATTTATTTATTTATTTTTTATACATTTAGTGTGCTTGTTTTGACCAGGACTGGAAATGAAGCAGTTTCTCTAAAACGTACCAAATATGATGAGAAAAACTAATACCAAAGCTAACAGTGTTTAATGGGTGATTTAACATTAATAATTTGCCTTTTTTTGTGGATCTATCACTTCAATGGAATTATTTGCTCCACTGGATTTGATAAAAGTTTAATAAGCTTTGCTTAAAAAACACCTATGTATTTACTTACCAGGTATTTACCTGTTAGACTAGCAAGCCAGGTGAAATGGGATAGGATTGAATTCTTCTGGATCTTTGCCACTTCTATATCACAGGTTATTTTACAATTATTATTATTTATTTTTTTTTACAATGTCCTGAATGACACTGCTGTTAAAGACAGAGACACCAGACATCACACTGTAGTGTTTGGGGAATTGAAATGTGAAATCCATGAAACAGACCAAACATTGTTGGATTGGCTCTCTTAAAAGATTTACATATAAAAGTAGTGCAATTATTATTAGAAATATTATTAGTCGTCCTCACTTAAATTGGAAAAAAAATGCAACAGACATGACAGCTGTGAAAGAACCTCTTACAGTATAAATTGAGGTGAAAATCACCAAAACCTTCTAACATTCTATGTCACCAATAAAGCTTTATAAATATCCATTAGGACCGCATTAAGATATTTATAAAGCTTTAAAAAATGATACGTTTTCAGACATTTATTTCATGCACGAGCTTGTGGCGCCATCTAGCGGGACAACCGTAGCATCTCAGCTATTTACAGTTTTTTATGATTGCTTACACACTAAAATTGAAAATAACACACAGTTACTAAAACCTTACACTCAAGCAGT
>JAOTRN010000020.1:19320168-19331869 GCA_028566695.1 Bagroides melapterus | reverse complement strand
TAATAATAATAATAATAATAATAATAATAATAATAATACATTATTTATAAAGCACTTTAAAAACAGCCACAGCCAACACAAACTGCTGTACACCATTAATTGAGGATAAATACCATAAAGAATAAAGTAGTAAAAATAAGAAACAGAAGAGACAGAAGGGTTTTAAATATGGAGACTGTGGGGGTCTGTCTAATTTGTGGAGGGAGATCATTCCATAGCCTAGGTGCAGCAACAGAAAAGGCTCTGTCCCCTCTGAGCTTCCTCTTCAAATGTTTGTATTTTCGAGGAGTCTCTGATAAGCTGATCTAAGTGACTAGGCAGGACTGGCACATCCTTCCCCTCTCTGTCTCTCTATCTTGCTAATCTGTAGAAGTCCTTCTCTCCTTCCCTCGTGTCTAACCTGGCATACAACACATTGTATTCTTTCTGTTTGGCCTTTGCCACGTCCTTCTTCACTCTGCACTGTGATTCCTTGTACACCTGTCTACTTTGTTCAGTCCTTTCTATGTCCCACTTCTTTTTAGCTAGCCTTTTCCACTGAATGCTGTCCTGTACTTCCTCATTCCACCACCATGTTTCCATGTTCATATCTTCTTTTCTCCTTCCAGATGACACACCTAGCACTCTTCCTTTCTATCTTTCCTCTCCTCATCTTCCTGCCCATCAGAGACATCCTATACATCACCATCCGATGCTGTCTGGCTACACTCTCTCCTACCACCACTTTGCAGGCACTAATCTCTCCCAGATTGCCTGGTCTACATAGAATGTAGTATACCTGCAAACTCCTACTGTACCTCCATTCTGTTGTGTTCCTCTTTCTTCTGGAAATAGGTGTTAACTATAGCCATTTCCATCCTCTTTGCAAAGTCCACCACCCTCGGTCCTTCTAGGTTCCTTTCCTTAACACCAAACCTGCCCATCACCTCCTCATCACTACTCTCTCACATCTGGGAATTCTGTCTGACATCTCATCTACTAACTCCAGAATCTCTCTTTCTCTTCCTGCAGCCTACTTGTGGAGCATAACCACTGACGATGTTACCCCTTCAAGTTTCTAACTTCAAACTGATGATAAACTCATACTTCAGGATCACACCTACCTCATTTCTCTTCCTATCCATTAATACATTAATAGTACAGTTTGTATCCCCCTCCAATACAATGTGCTTTGCTCCATTTCCACCTGTTCTCCTGCACACACAGCATATCTACCTTCCTTCTCTCCATCTTGTCCATCAACTCTTTCCCTGCCATTGTACCAACATTAAGAGTCCCTATTCTCAGACCTATACTCCTGCCTTTCCTCTTCTCTCTCTGCCTCCAAACCCTTCTCTCCTTCCTCGAACAACAGTTGTCCAATTTCCAATTTTTTACATTTTAATGATAGCAAAAAATTAAACACTATCCAAACTATTGTCATCAAGACAGGCAAGAAGATGTGCAACACAGAAATTCTCCTTTCGCTTTAGTGGTGTACACCCCTCACATTTTTTTTAATTGTTTATTACATCTTTTTATGTGACACACTGAAGAAATGACACTTTACTACAATTTAAAGTAGCGAGTGTACAGCTTGTATAACAGTGTAAATTTACTGTCCTCTCAAAATAACTCAACACACAGCCATTAATGTCTAAACTGCTGGCAACAAAAATGAGAACCAAACCTTGCAGAACCCCACAAGACAGAGGAGAGGTAAACGATTCAAAACCATCAGTACCCACAGAGAATGTCCTGTTTGCTAGATAAGAGCTAAACCAATCTAAAACAGGACCACAAATACCTATAAGTTGATGTAGGCAAGATATTAAAATGTGGTGGTCTACTGTATCAAAGGCAACAGCTAGGTCTAGCAAAACGAGAACCACATAGTCACCACCATCAGAGTCAATGAAGATTTCATTAAAAACCCTTAGCAAAGCTGATCTTTCTTAGCAAAGAAGGATCTTCTGGAGATAGTCTGGAGATAGGCCTGAAATTATTCTGATGTCTGGCCTCTTTAACACTGTTCTGATAATTACGCCAACAGTCTTTCAATATTTGAAGCAACACCTGCAATTTGTCCTTCTTCCACTTTCATTCAGCTCTGGGACACTCCTGTTTAAGAGAATGAGTTCTATCATTAAACAATGGTTCAGGTTTAACTTTTAGCTGCTTAGCCACAGTTCAGAATAGCCCGTTCACCATAGCCAGGCAGGAAGAAAGAAACCAGGCAGATAGGTCCTGTGTATGTGAAGAAATCGTGTCAACTGCTCAAAAGCAACAGAAAACTGACCAGCAGTGGAAAGGTTAAAAATCCTACAACACAGAACAGGAAAAGCCCACCTCAAACAGTACAGGCATATGATCAGAAAACATGGTATCACGAATCTCCAGGTTAAACACAGACATGCCACATGAAAGAACAAGGTCCAGTTTATGTTAAAGTTCATGTGTGGGACTGACCGAACAAAATTAAAAGAGTCAATGAGATTTAAAAAGTCCTTCACTTCAACGGTTTATCAGGACAACACACATGGATATTAACATCCCCAAGAATAAGGACACGGTCATAATTAGGCATAATTACTGTCAAAAGAGCAGAAATGTCTCTAATAAAAAAGGGCGACAGTTTCTGGCCCACAACACATGGTTAGACCGACCAGTTTCAAAAAAAGGTCAATTCAAAACTAGATGAAGAAGATGTGAACAAACGCTGCTTGCATTTAAAGTCTTCTTTGTAAACAATCATCATTTTACCTCCTCAGCCCGATGTCTGTAGGGAGTTGAAACAACAACAAGTAGCCGGCAAAAACTCAGACAGAGCACTGGAATAGACAACAGTCAGCCAAGTTTCAGTCACACAAATCCAGATCACAGGAGGTGAAAAAATCTCTTGGTGGAAGCTGGAGCCTGGGCATTTACTCCAGCAACCCGAAAAGCCTGAGGCAGAGCCTTCAGTTGATAGGGATTCATTCCACAAAGGCAGAACCGAGGAGAAGCCGACCAGCGGGGCCGGGGCACCTCATCCTCTGAATAGTCAACAACTGGAACCAGGCAGCCATTAATTGGGTCCAAGAAACACCAATTCAGGGTGAACAGGGGAGGAAGTCCATGTGTAGTCTGTAGGACAGCAGAGACAACCCACAGGCGAGCTCCACGACAACCAGCAGGCCTCCACAACAGCCGCGCCTTTGCCGTCATCTGCGCCGCCTAGGTGGAAACACAGTGCTACAGAGGTAAGGTGGAACCTCCGCGGAAAGCGGCGGCAACAAATACTGTCCTCCATAAATAAATGCAGCCAGATCAAAGGCAGTTGTTCATAAGTCTATGAGTGTTTGATAGTCACATACCAGCAGCAAAATGGTCATTTGAGTGGGGAGAGTTAGATACAGAAAAGCAAACAACAAAAGTACAGAGACAGATGGCCATGCACACACCAGCTCCATTTTAACCTGGCTACCTCTTGCTACAGTTGATGTCAAAGCATGTGAATCTACAATCAGAAAGAGACTGCAAAACTTTAATTATCATGAGAGGTGTGCAAGGAGGAATCCTTTGATGTCTAACAAAAACATGAGGACCAGACTGAAGTTTGCCAAAGAACATAGAGACAAGGCCAAAACCTCTAGAATAATGTGCTCTGGAAGAAAAAAAAATAATTATTTGGACATCATAACTGCGGGCATGTTTGTTGTAAAAGAAATACAGCATTTCAGCAAAAGAACCTCTTACTAACTGTGAAACATGGAGGTGTAAGTGTAATGGTGTGGGGAGTCAACTTAATGGAGGACTCCATTGTTGAAAGCATATCATAAAGAAGCCAGACTGGAATTTGCCAAAATGCAAATTGACAAGCCACAAAGCTTCTGGGAGAATGACCAAAACTCGAGCTTTTTGGCAAGTCACATTAGCTCTATGTTCACAGACACAAAAATGAAGCATACAAAGAAAAGGACACTGGACCTACTGTGAAACATGACAGAGGATCAGTTATGTTCTGTTATGTTTGCTGCATCTGGCACAGGGTGTCTTGAATATGTGAAGGTACAATGAAATCTCAAGACAATCTGGAGTGAAATATACATTCTGGAGTGATGATCCAAAACACACAGCTATGAAAACCCACGAATAGCTAAGAACAAACCATTGGACTTTTCTGAAGTGTCCTTCTATGAGCCCTGATCTAAATCTTATTTAACATCTGTGGAAAGAGCTGAAAAAATGCAGTCTGGAGAAGGCACCATTCAAACCTAAGAGAACTAGAGAAGTTTGCTCACGAGGAGTGGGCCAAAATACCTGTGGACAGGTGCAGAAATCTCATTGAGAGTTACAGAAATCACTTGCAGTGATTGCCTAAAAAGGTTGTGCAACTAAATATTAAGTTAAAGGTACCGTCATTTTCATCCAGGCCAGGTTCATTAGTTGAACTACAGTTCAAAAGCAATGCCAGATTTCCACTAGTCAATTTTCAGTAAATTTTTAATTACTATTACTTTTACCTGTTTCATTTCATTGAAGTTATTTCAATGGCCATTGTGGGTTTTTCTTTCTTTAACCTGTTTATACTTAATTGTAAATCATTAACACTTTATCATCAAGGACAAGCGAACACTAAGTCTGTAACCTAGTGAACCAGTGTTAATGTAATCGTTGACAGAGACATTTTTGTATGTCGCTCTGGATAAGGGTGTCTGCTAAATATTGTGACTAAATGTAAATACTAATATTGCTAAACCCTTGTGTCTAGTGGACAGCCTGGAGTTACCGGTCCTTTTGTAACCAGGATTAACCGTGTGAATTTTGATGTTTAAATAAATTCAATTCTCAAGATGGACGGATGGATGTATAGATAGAACAAAATTTATTGTCATTGCTTAGTACAGGTACAGTGCTCAGCATAAATGAGTACACACCCTTTGAAAAGTAACAATTTATACAATATCTTAATGAATACAATAATGAATAATTACACTCACCTGTGGTTGAACGTTAAATAAGACATTTGTAGTCTACAATTTAGCTTTGCACCAGAGACTTTCAGTGGTGTGTACTCATTTTTGCAACACCCTAATTTGAGTAAAACTGAAGATTTTGTCAACGTCTTGTCAACATTGTGGAAATTGTTTTTGTGTTCCCTGAAATATGATTAAAATGTTACTTTTCAAAGGGGTTGTACTTGCGCTGAGCACTGTACAATAGCATAGAATTGTTGTACAGAATTTGCTGTCAAGGCATCACAAGTGCAAATATTAGAAACAAACAAGTGCAGATAAATATGTACGTGTTTATGTGTATATGAAACATAATTTATACACAATTTATATTTTTATAATTATAAAATTATATAGAGAAAATACAGAATGTGCAGGGTGGAGAGGAACTACATGATAAGAGGTAGTGAAGCATCAGTGAGTCATCAGTGTGCCAACAGTGTAGTATAGATTCATTAGGCTGAAAACAACTGGCCCTGAAATTGGCCAGTTCTAGTGTGAATGGTCCTGTATCTCCTCCTGAATGGAAGAAACAAATAAAAACACTCCTCTGGCTTTAACTTTCAAATGAAATGTTTGTGTCCATGCATCACGTCTTCTTATTTCTATAGAGGATATAAACTGTGTGTACTAATAATCTTATGCCTAAATGTGAATGTATTCATTTTTCTACTTTATACATTGCATCTGCTCTGTTCAGCTTCTGGGAATTGTAAGTTAATGGAAGGAGGATTATACAGTGGATACCATTAGAATATTGCTGCACAGCATTAAATTCTGCACATAATCAAATTATGTACGTTTCATGTTATCTGAGATGTTTTGTGAATGTTTACAACCCTGTCCACAAGCTTTACACATCAATGTTCACCAAAAAAAAAAAGACATTCATATTAAGAGGCTTAGGACATTTTTACATTTGAATTCTAAAATCTACATTCAGGACTTATCTATGGCTCATATTTAGCTCAGGTTTGCATTCAATATATTCCTGTAAACTTAATTTAGCAAAAAAGGTGCATGCATTAGGTTCATGCGTTTTTGTTTTTGTTTTTTTAATCGTAACCTGGTGCATGAACACCTGCAAATCAAGAGCCTCTCAGATAGATTTCAGCCATGCATGCTAATGGAAGTGCTGCCCTGCAACAGAAGCTTTCAGGCTATAAAAGTGACCAGTAGGCTGTGTAGTAGTCCAGTCAACGTCTGGTTGAAACAGTCACATCTCTCTTTTCAGGTGAACGGAATATATACTGGTGTGACTGGACAACAGACCAAAGCATACAGAGACAACAGCTTGGTTAAAAGAAAGGTACCTTTAATTGAACCTTTTCTGTATTCTGAAAAAATATTTACAGAAAATATACAGCAGAACTATTCAGTCAGGCCAAGCATGAACCCAACACAATAGAATTATAAGTGGACAATGGAAATAGGCAAATTGAAGTCTATAAACAAACAAATGTATCAAACAAAGTGGCATAGCAGCCAAACAGAACAAATACTTGTGATTTTCAGCTTAAAATCCTTTTGTCTCCCTGCTCTCTCTGCCCAATTCAGACATCAAAGCGGTCCTGCTGTCCGTAGTGAAGCAGAAAACAAGGAAAACATTCTGGCCCCAAGTTGCATATGGTGGCTTTAGGTTTACGATAGTATATAGATCTTTTGTAAAATATTAGTGCTGTTCATCCTCTGGACATGAATGCCAAGTTAGCCTCTCTTCATAGAAAGCAATGACCACCTGTGGGCAGTGAGTATTGGCCTCCTTTGCTGGCACCAAGTCTGCCTCATCTGAATCCTTCCTACAAAGAGAAAATGGAATGTTACTTTGTTTATAAGCCAGAATCTTCTCTACTGTGCAAACATCAAATGTTATTAGAGTGTATTTCATACACGATTTTCTTGACTGATCGAGTCACTCTGTGCTAGCTAGCTAACACTGGATAATTCTATTTCATTTTAAATTTATGAAAATGTAGTAAAGTAATGCAACAAAATACTGTTAACTGTTGATCAACATACACTCAATAAACTATAATGAATTTTTTTTTGGGGGGGGGCATTTTTTTTGTCTCTAATTCCTGTAAAAACAATAGAACACCATTCCACCCATGTTTAAATGTAACTCAATCCTGATCTCCAACATGGGAATAGTCAGGGTTAAAGGCTGTACAGCAGCCAGCCACTACATACATACATACATACAGCCTTAATTTATGTATATATGTATATATGGGTCAAGCTTCACAATATGCATCGAATCATTGGCTTTTTCTAAAGTAGCATATGATTCCCTCAAACAAGGTTCACAAAAATCAGGTGCAGGTGAGGATGTGGTAGCTTATCCCAAATCCACCAAGCATCCACTACTGAGCCCTTGAGCAAGGCCCTTAACCATCAACTGCTCAGTTGTATAACAATGAGGCGAAAAAATGTAAGTCGGTCTGAATAAGGGCACCTGCAGATGCTGTAAATGTGCTGTTTATGTTGCCATGTCTCTAAGAACCTGACTGAGAATTCTACAATTATTAATAAATGATAAGATTTCATTAAAATGAGTACTTGATATTTTTATTAATAAAAAAGTACCATAGATGAGTTCACAAGCTTTCCAATACTGAGAGGTGCTAAATCTTATCCCACCATAACAAACATAAAAAAACATAAAATTATGATTAAAAGGGTTCATATTTCACTTTGTCAATTTTGCCTGCCAGCCCACCACCACATATTTTGCATGCTATACAACATTTACAAGAACAATCAGGTTCTCTCACCATTTCATAAGAAACATCAGTTCTCCACTGCTATCTGTTGCCCCTATGATCCGCTCTGGTTCCAAATTCCTGGCAAACCCCCTTGGTTTTTCATTCTGCTAAAAAGTATACAGCAAGTTCAAATAAAGCCTTTCAACAATATGCAACTCACATCATTCTTACACTCACCAACTCTTTCTTCCTCTTGGCCTTGCTCTCCTCCGTCTCTGGCTCCTCGGTGGAGGACTTCCTTTTGTTAGTGTCAGGCTTCTCAACCACACCTTTCTGTGACTCCAGGAAGGCAGCAATTAACTCTGGGCAATCAAGATTTTCTTCAGGCTCCCAAGTGTTATCAGTACTGAAGAAAATAGTGAAGTGATTTGTTAGAGAAAGTACATCAGGGTGTTGTATGTACACATTTAGTAGGTTCACAGCTGCAGCTTTTTGGCACATTCCAGTCCACCAGAGTGCCAAAAAACTGTAGATTTACAAACAAGGGGTTTGCGTATAACATTTCTAGAGTCGACACCAAATTTCTCAGAATATTGCCCGTTTGCTTGCTTTTTGGGTTGCGGTCCAAGATCGCAAAATCTCTTGGGGTCTGTTTGGATACATTATCATATAATCAAAGTAAAGTAATCCAAGTAATCCAAGTAATCTGACAAGGTTTACTTGGTGTCATCCCTGAGGAAATACTTACTCTGGGAAGCCTTTCCACTTGAGGAAAAACTCAACTTTTCCATTCACCACCCGCTGGTCAATCACCTTTTCCACCACAAACTCTTCTGGCTCCTCCACCTCCTTTTTGGATTTGCCGGTCTGTTTCTTACCCATAACTACCTGAAAAAGGCACATTAATACCTGGTCAAGTATTAGTTCACAAGTGCAGTTTGTTTATAAAGCTGGAATCGTAGACAGAGCGTTTTAACAGAAAACCCAGTTTAGCCTGGTGGCTAATATGACCCATGTGCAGGCCTAATTGATACGAACAGCACATACTAAACGATATTTATCGTTTCATGATACATGCTTTTCTGTCATTATAAACTACCAAACCAGCTAATGACTGCACGCTTGGGCCATGTTTTTTTTTTTCAGTGAAATAAACACGTAATCCAGCACGACAACCATTGGCTATTTAACCAAGCCAATAAGACTTGCAACGCAAGACGAGTCGGCTAAAAAGAAATACAGAAGCACGAATGTATTACTGAATGGTTAAATGTCTATCCTATTCTATTCTGAATTTATAGAGAGAATATAGCTAGCCAGTTATAAATTACTCTGACTGCAGCTGCATAAATTAATCCAACTACTAACCAAACAGCTAAGCTAACTATGCTAAAAGATTCACTTCATTGTGTCGTTAAAGAGTGGGTCGCGTAATTATTCTTAACACATAAACTGTGGCTCTATTTAAAGACGGATTTTTCATAGAATCGCAACGAGATAGAAGTCAAATGTATAGTTTAAAGCCTGGGCTATATAGCCAACAAGAATGGTTATGAAAAAGCTGCTAAAACTTAGCTGTGCGAAACTAAGGCCATCATACAGAATTACAAATTACAAATACATGCAGTTACACCCATCATCAAATATTAAATTAAACTGCAAACGTTGCAACACCTCAGAGAACACAAACCTCTAAACTCTCACTGCATGAGAGGAAAACTGGTTAAAAACACACTGAACACAATACGCAGTGTGGACAAGGCTGTGCCTCGTGGGCGCGAAAACAAGCGAACAAAAGAGGAGGAGCAAGAAAAAACGACTGAAACCAACTCTTCCTAAAACAAAAACAAAATTATTCCAATATACACTATTCCCAAAATCACTTACGTTGAGCTGATTTAAAAAACAACTCCAAAAAAACTACAGGATGATCAGGAACTTCTCTCCAGCTTTCATCAACGACTGAACCGTAAGTAGAATCCTCCACTGCTTATCTCTATGACCCCGCTTTAGAAACGTGCGCGCCGGTACAAGGATACGCGTCTGCGTCATCACGTAAGGCCAATAAACTTCGACCAAGAAAAGACTCCGCTCACTTCCCAAAACACGACCCCGTTTAGACAAAATCTATAATCTGGTATTTTTGTCTTGCAGAGAAACGAGTCACTTTAGAGCTTAAAGAATATTTTTTTCTTATATGTTCAAGATTTCTGTTGATTTTGATCCCTGGCTGTTGCGTCTGTTGCCCTGCCACATGTAAATGCGCGGCTCACAGTGCCTGACTCGTTGTTTCCAATCATTTGTGTGATAAATATTATATAACTTGATTTAAATATAACCATTTCAACAATTTTACTTAAATTAGACAAAGTAACAACCTTGTAGAATGACTAAGTGAGAGGGTTAGTAAGTTTTGTGCTGGAAAACAACCATGTGAGTAAAGTGTCAGAAATCTAATGATCATGAAAAATCTGACACCGTCTTATAAATTTAGTTGAAATAAAAGTAAGCTGTATTCAGCATTTAAAGGTTCAATCAAACAGGTTGATGTGGTATTCACCATTTTTATAATCAGCAATAAAAAATTGGTTTTTAAATAAATAAAAACAAGCTGGCTGAGGTTTAACCAACATAAAAAGGGACTCAGTGTAGTACTCATAGACTTATATTATACTAGTGTGTTTCTAATTAGTTATGTGTTATATATTATAACCTATTTAAATTTAGCAAGTGCGTGTAACAAGGCCCAAAAATGACCCTGAAAATGGACTATTATTGATGTTTTTTGCTGGATAACAACCAAATGTGAGTGATAAGCCAGTTTTCAGGTGTTGGAAACCTAACAGTGTGCTATTGTTCATTGTGCATAGAAGACTGCAAAATCAGCATACATGTCTTAAGTCTGAAACAAATTGAAGTTGTACTGAGCTCTACCCAAAAAAGAAACTTTCCATGGAGCAGTGAGATGATCACCTTCAGTCCATTCAATCATTTGTGCTGGGTGACAGTCAGGTACTCTTTCTCAATTAGAACATTTAAAGAAGGTTAGGTCTAGGTAAGTCCACTAGGTCCCACTATGACAGCTTTGGGATTTCTCTAGTTAGTGGATCAAATCTTTTCAACAGATAAATTATAACTTGTAAAATCCAGAAAGGCTGTAATGCTTAGATATGAACATTTTCTGTTCAACATCCTTTTTTTTTTACTCTAAAGACCTCAATACCTTGTTTATTTATTACATTTTTTTTTCATAGGACATCAATGACAAAATTTGTATTTCACATGGTTCATCATCAAACTATTTATGGGCATTTGGGGCAAGATAAAATGTCTCATGACCCAATTCTTTTGGCTAGATATCAGTAACAATACTCAAAGGTAAGTCATAGTGCAGCCACTAAACATTTGTCCTCATCTGACACGTGTCACAAATGTGTCATTACATTCATTACCTTTAATACCTTTAGCCCTGCCCTGTGGAGGATGTTGGCAAGGTCACAGACAAGTTTTTGGGATTTTCTTCACAGTTCTCATAATGTTTCTGACATTAACATCTATGGTCCTTGGCCAACTGGTTTCATGTTTGGTTGTTGGTATACTAGTGATTTATTTCTTTTTTATAATCAAATAAAATCATTCATTTGTCATAATTATTTAAATGCTTTCATTTTAATTTCCATCTTGAGAGTTTTTGTATTAGATAAAAAAAAAAATTATGTGGAACAATTGACAGGCATCTGCAAATAAACATAAAAAAAGAAAGCTGGGGGAATAGTTTTTTCAGTATCTAAATCTGGTGGCTGGTTTATATATTCAGTGCCGCAAAGGTGTAGCATATATAACAAATTTGATAACCATAATAGAAGGTACAGTTCACAAAACAAGAAAACGAAACAGCAACAGCAAAAAACAAACAAAATAATCAAAGACACGTTTTTGCAATACACGCATGTGCAACCTGTCAAAAATGCTGATGGGATGCATAACCAAAAATGTTCCTTTTGGAGCAATGGAGCAATC